>RJWM01002292.1:0-132128 GCA_004363535.1 Dasyprocta punctata | reverse complement strand
GGTTGCTGAAATAACTGTTTAATTTTTCACGTCTCCTGTGATAGCCACGCACTTCGGGAGAAGGCACCGTATGTGAATATCCTCACTTTATCTTCACAGGAACCCTGTGAGGAATGGAATGGAATGGTCACCTCCATCCATGAGAGACAGGGAAACTGAGGCAGAGAGTGTACGAGAGCTTGCCCAAGCTCATGGCTATGGCTTATCTGTGGCTGTCTCCCTGGAGCCTCACGCACTTGGAGTCAGGGCCGTGAGAAGGGCACCCGATACAGGAAGTGTTACAG
The DNA here is from genome assembly GCA_004363535.1 of Dasyprocta punctata. NCBI lineage: Eukaryota > Metazoa > Chordata > Mammalia > Rodentia > Dasyproctidae > Dasyprocta > Dasyprocta punctata. Next base: position 131,844 of record RJWM01002292.1, on the reverse strand, counting down.
CCGACTCGCCTTTGGGAGACAGGGTACAATGGGAAGAGACGGGGCACTGTGGGCGTGACAGGGAAAGGTTTATCTCCCCCCACCATGCTGGGAGCCGCTCTCCTCCCCCGTACCCCTCTGCCACGCCGTCCCGCCTTGCAGTCGGTCAATAATGGACTGAAAAGCGAACCACAATAAACCTCACTGCCCTTAAATGGTGGGTGTCAGGTGTTTCGTCCCTGCAATGCGGGAAGTGACTAAGACAATCACCTAAGCACTGAGTGGCAGGATGAGACCAGAACACTGTCAGTGTCAACCTAGAGGGGAATGAAGAGAGGCAGTGTCTTTGGCCATGAGCGGCAACTGTTCCAAGGCCTAGCATCACTGCGGAAGCCCCGATAAGTGGAATTACGGAGTTAACACGAGTCAGGGTCTCAATGTATACTCACCCTATCAACCCCCTCCATCACAGCAGGCTTTAGGGCCTTTCCTCCATCCCTCAGAGGCTGCTCAGGCCCTGCGCCAATGGAGAGGAAGGGCAAGGGTCACGGGCTCCCCCTAGAGGCCGTCAAAGATTTGATAGGAAGCAAAGGTATGGGTGGAGACCAAAAGAGAAGTCACCCCGGCTTCCCTTTCAAAACAAAGAAAACGTAGTCCTGCCCCACAGGCATCTTAGTGTGGTCCCGTCTCATGTCAGCATCGTAAAGAAGCCACCGGGCCTTGTGTTTGGCTGTATTTGGGGCTCCCTTTATCCTAGTCTAAACATTGGTTTTGGGTAGCACGCTAAAGCCTCGCTCCTATTTGATCTAATCCTCTGTAAGACCATGACCAGCCCAGTAGTCTTGGGCTTCTTTTAAGTTTTCAGTAAATAAACACAGTCTGGCGTAGCTGCCCCAGGTGGTGTGACACGCCAGCGCCCTGAAAATCGGTCATCGACCCCAGGATGGGAAACACTGATGGAAAACCGGCTTTGTACTTCTGCACGTGTCTGATATTTCTTTATTTAAGAAAGTCATGGACTCAGCTAGTTAATAATCATTTTTCATCTAAAGAAATGCTTCCCCAGTGACTCATAGAAACCTGTGTGGCCCTTACTTTGAGATATTTGATTGGCAAAAAGGAACTGTAGCTTACATCTACCACGAATATTACCATCTGTAGGGTAAAAGTGTGTTTAATTTTGGACTTGTCAAATATATTGTTTTATTTTGTTTTGCTTTGCTTTGCTTTGCTTTTTGCTTGGGAAAACAAGTTTCCTTATCTGACGGCTTCAGCTGGGTAATCATGTAGACAGGGCAGTTTCCCCAGTCAGTGTAATTTGCTCTCTGTTCTGGCTTCAATTATACCCAGGAGCATTTGGTTACCTGTACCTTCCTCGTATTCCCTCACTGTCACTAGACCTGGTTCCACCCTGCAACTCCAGACGCTCAGGCCAGTGTGGTTTCTTCTTCCTGACCTGCTGCAGGCCCTAGTCAGTGGATCATCCTTAATGCCTCAGGTAGAGTAGGAAACTGCCAACAGATCTGGCCAGCGTCTCCCCTGCTTTCCAGGTTGTGTTCCAACTCCAAGAGTTCAACTACTAGCAGCTCAGTTTGGCTCCCTGCTCAGACACCTCCCTTTGCTTGCGGCTTCAAAGTCTTGCCCTGAGGTAAGTGGTTCGGGAAATCCCTCAGTTTTCCAGTTCTTATAATTTGACATGGCTTTCAAAATCTCCAAAGTGAGATAACTTGGACTTTAGTGAAGAAAGCTAGATGAAGTATATGAGATACATCTCAGACTAGGGAATTCTCTCTGTTATTTCCCACAACAGAATAAAACCCAACTTGCTAATATGAGAATATAGAATCATGAATGAAGAAAGAAATGAATGGATGAGTGGCTGGCTAGATGGATGAACAGAGGGATAGATGGATGAATGAATAGATATTTTATCTGCAAAACTTGATATTACTAAAAAAACCAGTTTTATTTTAATATGGCCAAAGTATTTGGAGGTTAAAGTCATAGAAGTTTAAACTATGCAATAAGCAGAAATTTGAAGCAAAAAAGCAGCCTTTACTTCTCTTTCAAAATCATGTTGCCAAATTCTGGAATCATTCCTGTAACGATAAATTAAGTTCAGAGTTACTACATTTTAGAACATATGCCAAGGCTCAGGCATTGTATATTATTTGAAATGTCAGAATTGGTTGTGCATTTTTAAAATAAAAACACAATTCTTCAATAATGAAGTAGGAACCATAGTCATAACTATACGTGTGTGTGTGTGGGTGTGTGTGTGTGTGTGTGTGTGTGTGTGTTTCTATGGTCCTCTTAGAAGTAACTCAAGACCATAATATTCTATTGAATCTTTGTAGGATACAAAATACCATCAACTCTCAGCTACACTGATCCTGCAGACTTGGACCTTTATCTTTGGAAAGATGCAGTATTTGCTACTTTAAATTGACTGCATTCCAGGAATGTCCCCAAAGATAAACTTTTGGATATTTCTTAAGCTGGGGACTTTGAGGATAATGAGTATGGCATTTTTGAAGAACTGGAGTGAACTATACTTACCAAAATTCTTCAAAATGTAAACAGCCTGTGGTATGGAACAGCTTTTGGGCATGGGCTTCCTCATACCTCAAAGCAAAATAAGCCTGCCCTGGGATACAGACGCAAAGCCCAGCATGACCAAGGAGGCACTGAAGGGCTTCCTGCCCTCTTGTGCTCTCATCTGCAGATCATCAAAGGGAGAGGTGAGAACATGACTTTATCTGCAGCGGGGCCCTTATCTGTGCATGAGGTTTAAGCAGCTGAAGGAGCTCAGGAAGCGTCTGAATTCATGCAAAGAAAAGAAGCATCTGGACAATCCTGCAGCCCAGACCACACGGAATGTTTTGATCATTTTGACTAGCAAAGGAATTTTTCCAAAGACACAGTAAGGTGGAGTGTGCGCATTGTCTGGCTTTCCTGAGAAGAGATAATTACAGCGTAAGTTACAGAACAAGCAGTCCAGACAGTGTAATGCTTTCAACTGATTTCATGAACACCGACGGGACTTGCCAAGTCAGTGGTGGCAACCGAGTTACTCTGTGTGTGGAGGCACAAAGGCCACAGTGAGTGTCCTTATGCAATGCCTTCTTTCAGAGAGACATCAGCCCACAGTCACAGTGACTGGGATGGAGCAGTAGCCACAGTGTAGGACAGGCATAGAAGTGCTCTTTGTCTTCCTGCTTTGCAGGAGGCAGCATTTCAGGACACGAGGTGTATGTGATCAGTTATCTTGATCTTAATATAAATTTGGACCAAATGTGCCCAGTTCTTCCTGCAGGTACTGGGAAGGAATCAACAGACTATGAAACCACAGGTGTTGTTTGGAAGCTTTGGTTAAGAGAAGAAACTGCCTGGACAACCTGCAGGTAGGTAGGAATAACTCAGCATCACTCTGAAGGAGCACAGAGCCCAGTTTTTAGGCTGAAATCATTTGGGTGATTAGCACTAACCCACTTTTTACTCTCAAGGGTGTCTAAACCAGCTGAGCATGGTGATGTAGACCTGTAATCCCAGCACTTGGGAGGCTGGGGCAGGAAAATCACCATGAGTTCAAGGGCAGCCTATGCTACATAGCAAGACCCTGTCTCAAAAACAAACAAACAAAAAAAAAAAACAAAAAAAAAGTGTGAGTTCTTTTATTTTTTCTGACATTAGGTAGCAATATAACTTAGCACAAGCATAAAATGGTGATAAGATTCATAGCACTGTATCTGACCTTACATTTTTGACAGGGAGGTACTCCTTTTGTTCACCGAGACAGAGGTACCTAAGGAATTGATGGGATGGGCCTCAAAACATATGGAGCAATCAGGACCTCCTAAGCAGGTTTACTGCCTTGCGACACAGAGGAATTAACATGACTGGCAGAAGAAAAGGCTCTCAGGCTAGTAAATGTGCTGTCCTCACAAATGTGCTTCTTATTCTGTAAGAACTCCCTGTCTCAGTTACTTTTTTCTCTGCTGAGACAAAATATCTAACTATCAGGAGATGGTCAGGATCTTGATTTTATGAATAAGCTTACAGAAAAGCACCAAATAAAGACAAAGGCAATTATGGTTTGTGGGGTCCGGGAGGGTCAAAACTCTTTCTAAGTGCTCAAAGACTTCTCTGTAGCACCTGTATTTGTTGGGTTTCTGCAGATTCGGGGAGTACAGGAAGTGGATGGTATATCTGTGACAAAAGCCCATGAAAATGAGCAGAGCCTTGAGAAACAAAGGCAACAAATCTTTCCAATTATGAGACTGTTTGATCTCTCAAGTTGGCACTTTTATTGCCCTTGAATCCTTTGAGTGATATTCAGCAGCCCACAGCTGCAACATTGTCTTGTATTCAGAGACTGGTCAGCAACTTATCCCTTATACAGCTCAGTCCCCAATATCTGACACCCAAAGTTAGAGTAGGAAAAATTTATTGTAGCTCACAGTTTGTAGGAGTTTCAGTTCATAGTTGACTGGTTCCAAGCCAAGATGGCATGGCAGAGCAGAAGCAGTTCATGGTGGGCAGAAGGCAGAAGGCATCAAGCAGTGAAGTAGTGAAGCAGCAAGTGACCAGCAGCAAGCCCTGGCTCTGTCCCTTATATTCTGTCCAGCCTACCAGCCTCAGGGTAGGTTAGGGACAGCAGTCACAGCCAGTGAGGGCCTTCTCATTATCCACTTCAGAACTGTGCCACACCTATCAGTGGACTACTTTAATCGCATACCTTGATCCCAGCATCACACACTTAATCCCAGTGTCACACACTCTTGATCCAGCCACCTCTGAAAAGCCACACCTTTGACCATCTGAGGCTTTTAAGGGGATATCTAGTCATAAACCATAACAGTCACATTTCAGGAAAAACACCAAGACCAAGATGGAATTTTTCACACATACCTTTCATGTCTAAACAGCAGCCATTTTGCACATAAAGAGCATGAAGGGGGAAGAATCTGATTCTTGACAAGAAAAAAACAGGTTGTGCTTTAAATTATAACTAAGAGACTGCCCAGTCCATGAGCCCTGCTGAAGAGCTGTAGCTGATTTCTCCTCCTTGCTTTGGGTATGTGGATTCCGTATCTCAGGATCCTGGATTAACTGAGGTGACAAACACTCCCCCATTGTGTTATTATTTCCTCTTGTTGCTGGGACAAAATACCTGATGCACAAAATTAAGCAAGGAAAGGTTTACTTAGCTCACAGTTTGTGAAGGATTCAATTCATAATCAGTTGGTTTCAAGGCAGGGTGGTGTGGCAGAGGGGCAACAGTTCATCGCTGCAGCAGACAGCAAAAGCATCAAGAGCTAAAGGGGCAGAGCAAGACTCTTTTCCTTCCTTATATTATATGTAGGGTACCTACCCTGGGGCAGGTGCAGCACTCAACACCAATCCCAGCACTAGACAATGAACCAATCACAAACTCTAGATTTTGCCAGCTTTGAAAAGCCCACTCCCCCATGAGCACATGAGGCTTTGAGGGGACATTCAAACTCAAACTGTAACATTCTGCCCCTGGTCCCCCAAAGACTCATGCACATCCCTTTATGTGAAAAGCATTTGTCCTTCCCCAAGTGTTTCCAAAATTCTAACATTTTCAGTTTTGCAAAAAAGTTCAAGTCCAAAGTCTTCTCTGAGATTTAAGGCAAACTCTTAGCTATGAGTGCCTGTGCAAATGAAAAGACAGTTAAACACTTCTGACATTCAATGGCACAAGGTAAGCATTTAAATTCCTAAAGTTACAAACGGGGGATACAAAGGAATGGGACCAAAGCAAGTCCAAAATCCAGCAGGGCAAACATTAAATCCTTAGTCCCATGTGTAGCATCTGAAGAAATCTGTGTCAAATCTGTGAAGAAATTTGTGAGCTACAAAGAGCTTACATGGCTCTCCACCCATGCCATTTCCTGTGTAAGTAGCCCCCATGGCTTCTCTCTTAGGCCTGCTTTGCTCCCTCCTTGTAGGTTTCCTTAAATGATCCACATTCCTGGATTTTCCAAACTTCTGAGGTCTCCACTGCACCTTTAGTTTCACTCTCTCAGCTTCACACACTGCTCTCTCAGGGGCATACTGGCAAGACTCCCAAGCCTTCTACTGAAATCTCAGTAGAAGTCTTTTTTTTTTATTTTAAAGAGAATAAAACAAAACAATAAAATGAAATCAAACAAAACAATGAGAACAATCTTGGATTTCAAAAACAAGACAGCAGGAAATCAACAATAGTTATTGTATTGTACATTGTTAGCCTCTAAATAGTTGCTCAGACTACGAGATAGAGACAACCTAAGTTAATCAAACAATATAAGCCCTAAGTTGTTTCTTTACTTCAGTTGCTATCATTTCAGAAATTTCGCATGTGTGGCTTCTAATGTCTTTTGTGTCTGTATCTCCTGTACTTGTTCTGAGTGGGCTGGAGGTCTGAGATTGCACCTTGTTCCTTCCTCTTGACATTTTCTGTGTTCCTCTGAATCAGCCAGCTGCTGAATTCTGGGTGTTTTCTGCACTAGCTGTCCATTCCCATCCCCTTCAGGGAATTGGGTTAGGTACCTGAGTTCCTCCAATCTAAAGTTCCAGGGCTAGATGAGAGTTGTGGGATGGTGGTTCATTGTTGCTCCACCAATAGTGGTGGGGTCTCAGGGCATGGCCTCCTCTCCTCCAGGCCAACAGCCAGACCACCAAGGAATGCAGTCCTTTCTCCTCTGGGCCCCAGCAGCGGGCTCACTGGTGGTGTGGCTTCTTCTCCTCAGGGTCTGTGGTGGCTGGTTTACAGGGGGCCCTGACTTCTTCTCAGGTCCACAGTGACTGGCTCACTGGAGAATGTGGCTTTTCTCTAGAAGGATTTTTACCCTCACAACTCTTGAATTCTGCATACACCTAAAACCGGCACCAAATGGATGATGCCAAGGCCTACTCCCAGTTGGAGCAGTAGCCAGGCTTTCTTTTCTCTTAGTTGTAGGGATTGAGTGCCTGGATAGCTGGGCTATCTAAACCTGATTTTGAGGAACAAATTCTTTATGCTGCTGCCATTCTGGCACATGGTGCAGCCTCCATCGTTCTGAGTATAGTGTGGCTGTCTTCATTCTGGAATATGGTGCTCTGTGGCTTTCTCCTCAAAGCAAAGTCTTTCAGTTTTGAGACTGCAAAGGTAGAAAATCGCTGTTTCTTGTGATGCCCTCAGGTCATCTTTTATATTCTCCTGTTCCTTCTCAGCAATCAAGATCTCCCCTGCCCTATCTTCGCAGTCCACAACCTTACTGGAGCTTCCCTTCTGGCCAAACTCACAACATTTTAAATCATTCTGCTGAGCTCTCTGCTCTTGATTCTCAACATAAATCTGGCTAAAATCCCCAACAATAGTCATGCCACAGAATCAGCATTTGACTGCCTTGAAATTTCTTCTTCCAGTTTAAATTAGTCAACTGTGCTTAATCTCAGTCTCAGAAAGGGTCTCTGGACATGAGCAAAATGCAGACACACTTTCTGCCAAGCCATAACACACATTGTCTGGAGCAATGCATTCCTTCTTCCCAGCAGAAATCTCCCAAATCTGGTCTTTAGTGGCAGAATTTCTATCAGCCTTCTGGTCTTCTGAGCTCAGACCAGAATCTCTCATACGAAGCAGATTAAGGTGTTCCTGCACGACTCTTTCAGGCATCATCTCCAAACATTTCCCAACTCTTCCCACAAGTCATTCCCAAAGGCTCTTGAACCACATGGTCAGATGTAGTCCCAGCAACAACCCCTCTTCTCTGGTACCAAATTTTGTGTTGGTTACTTTTCTTTCACTGCTGAGACAAAATATATGATGCCAAAAATTAGAGAACAAAAGATTTATTTAGCTCACAGTTGGTGGAGGTTTCAGTCCATAATCAGCTGGCTCCAAGGCAGGGTGGTACAGCAGAGGAGCAATAGTTCATGGCTCCCCACCTGGAAGACAGCAAAAGCAGAAAGAGAAAAAAAAGGAGGGGCTCAAGAGATTCTGTCCTTTATATTTTATGTAGGCTACCCACCCTAGGATGTGTGTAGCAGTCACACCCATAATTCCAGCATTGAACCATGAATCAATCACAAATTCTAGAAGCCTGGCCCCATGACCACGTGAGGCTTTAGGAGGACATCCAGATACAAACCATAACACCTGTGAATCCCTGCTACTCTTGGTCAGGTCTCCTGTGCCTTGCCTGGTGGTGCTTCCAGTCCCAGCCTGTGGTGGACAGCAGTCCATTCTACTGCTGTCCCTCAGAGGCAAAACCCTAAGCCCACCCTGATATGAAACCCTGATGCAACCTTCACTGCCTCTCATACTTCCCCTTGAATGGATTTCAATCCCTTGTTTGATCCATAGAAATCAGGAAGTCATGGGTAGGTCCATGTCAGCAGCATCCTGGGTCAGGCACGAGTAACCTGGTGTTAGCCTTGTCTCCTGCTGCCTCATCCCTAAACTTCTAGTGGTGTGTGCCAATGCATGTGAAGGAAACAGCTCATTTTTTATTCGTCCATTTTTCTGGAGCAGTTGCTAGACTTTGCCCTGAAAGGTGCTGCTATTGTTGTCTTACGATCATTTTGAAGTCAGACCTAAGGCTTGAGTCACTAAGGCTTGCAATCTTTTGCTTGGCTTTCTTTGCTTATTCTAAATAAATCTACTTGTTTCCATCTAATCTGGTGCTCTTCTCATGACAGACACCCTGCAGGTATGAAGCTCCATGCCCAGTAGAAGCTGGATCTGACCCTAGGCCCAGTGGGCTCCCTCACAGGTGACATTGTGCAGTGTGATCTTCTGAAGTAATGCAGCTGAGAGGTGAGTGTTCAGGTGGAGGAGACAGAGGCAGAAGCTCTCACCCCTGAGGACCATTCTGGGCCCCTCCATTGGCGGCAGGTGGACCTATGGACAGAGGAAGCTAAGCAAGAAGAAAAAGGGCAAAGCAGGAGGTGAGAAAAGCCCCCTCTCTCCATGGACGACCCAGTCTTCCTCCCTGAGGTGCCTCATTGGCAGGGCTGGAGGAAAAGTGATGGCGGGAAGGGAATTGTACTTTTTAGTAGCAGCCACCATCCTGCAAATCAGTGACAGTAGCTGCAGGAGGCTGTGGACAGCAAGATGTGCAGCAGAGGGGCCTGAGTGGACTGCAAACAGTCACAGAGAGGAAGGCTGGACCCTGTGGGCCACAGAGGGCAAACAGCACCGTGTGCATGTGGTTAGTCCAGGGCTGCAAAGCCAACCAAGCCTGCTTTGCTGTGCTTTGGTATTTTAGAGCTGAGCACTGAGAAATCTGCGTTCTAATTTTGCATATTCTTGCCTATGAAATGCTGCTTTCACAAACACACCTGGCAGAGCCCTGAAGTGGTTGGAGGTGATCATATGGTGGAGTCTGTCTGGGTGGGTGGGCACCAGGACTTTCAGGGATTCAGCTTAAGGCAGACAGTTGTGTTTGACAGAAAACAGCAAGTGGGATAATCAATCATCCAACAACCACACCACACCCCAAATCTTTGTATGACATTTTGCTCAGATCTAACCTCAAGGTTCAGAAGTTTAAAATACAACTTCTGTAAATCAATGTTTCTTGTGGTTTTGACATAGGGGAAAGAAACCCCCAGCCTACTAGATATCCACTACCAGTTCATGTTCTTTAAAACTGAAGACTGAATTTTAGGCACAGTGGAGGTTAAGAGCAGAATATATTTACTGAGAGAAAGAAAGCATCTGTCTGAGAGAGAGACAGAAGGGGTCCCGAGTGGGTTGCCAAAGACCGTCTTTTCCAGGGACTTTTATAGAGGAAAACCACAAAGTGAGGTGGGTCTAAGGTGGAGAAAACATGGGAACTCGCAAGGTGGGCATGAGGTGGGGCAGAACTATGGTCTACCAAGGAGGTTAATAGCTCAGGTAAAATTGATTAAATTGGGGACAAATGAGGAAGCAAGTCTCCTAGCAAGTGGGCATGCTTAAAGAGCTCTTCCTGTAGGGGTTTGGCTTAGTGACTCCTGGCTTCCTCAGGGTGATAGAGACCTATTTAGAATATCAATCCCTGATGTTTATCCCGAGGAAGTATGTGGGTGGATTTGTTTTATCTTTTGTCCTGAGGTCTGGCCCGCAGCAGAGTTGTCTGTCTCTCCCACAGTTGCAAGGTATCTGGTCTTCTGCACTGGTTCCTTCAAGGGCCCAGCCCTGTCTGACTGCCTATAATATTTCTATTTGACTCAGTTGCCTGTAACAGCTTTGCCTAAACCAAGAAAGTAACATTTCTACAGACTCAGAAAGTTAAATGCAATAACAACAGGCAAAGTCCTTCCCTTGTCGAGCCAAAAAAACAGGAGGTGCTGGTTTTAACTCATTAACTTTCATGAACTCTGAATATCTGAGGCTCAGCACCAAGGAGCCAGGGCAACTGGTGGCCCCAGAGTCCCCACCTGCTGACCTGTCAGGTTCTCTGGTTCTTTCAGGCTCCGCAGGAGCCAAAGCATCACCAGGGACACCAGACAGGAGAGTAAACAGAGCCGGAGGGCACAGCAGGGCAGCCGTGCGAGCCCCATTGCTTCTCCCTGACACCCCGACTAAAATGTACGGTCTGGAGTCACCTGGAAAACAGTTGGGGCGTGGGGTTGGCAGGAAAGAGGCCGTCCTCGTGCCTGTGATTTGTCACTACTCAATGAAGGACAGAGCCGATCCTGGTGTCTAAAGGAACGCCTTAGGGAGAGGATTCCTTTCTGGGAAGAAATCACAAAGACTGAGCCTTGCTATGAGAGCTCGGTTACCCTGACTGACTGAGCTGAGACCGGCCCCGTCACCGACTTCACTAAGACTCTGACAAATAATCCGTCGGCTCCTTTTGGTGTCCGTTGATTTGGTTCTGTTTTAAAGTCTTTGTTCTTCTGGAATACTCTGGGGTGATGATTGTTCGCAGCAGCAAAAGGAAAAATAATCGCCTCAATTATCCTGTAAATAAAAAAAGAAGGTATAAATTACCAGTCTGCTATGGCGGTTCTCCTTTTTGTAAGCAGATTCTTAGACTCTTTAGTTAAGTTTTGCCTGGAAAAGGAGTACAGTTTGACGTTCTATCCATACACCCCAGCAAAGTGATTTATTTTAGGGCCTTTTTACATAATGCTGAGTGAAGTGGCTGAAGGTCTCCCTCCTTGGACCAGACTCAGTCTGGGGAATTGTGGTTTCAGCTTTGTTTTTTCTAATCATATATCCTTTCTGAGGTGCACACACAATAATAAATGAAAGTTGTTTCATATGCAAAATGAGTTCAGAAATATAGCAGATGCTTTGTTCTTGGAGAAACTAGACCGATTCAATCATTTGCCTCATTAAAATATTCCCATTTTGGCAGAAGTTAGTTTGAGTCAGGTTTTTGCCCACTGTGAACGAAACAGTTTGATCTGACACAGTATGTCTGAGGCCGGCAGAATTTAATCATACCTCCCAAGCAGCCACCATGTGGGCAGCTCCTTTCCATCTTCTCCTGGCCTTTTGCCCCAGGGAGTTGCTCTTGGCTAAAGGGATGGGTGGGTGTAAAGAGCAGTGGGTTTTGCAGTTGAGACCAGGTTTCTGATCACACTCTGCTTGTTACCTCCTCTGTTTGACTGAGACGCAGGCTCGCTCTTTCAGGGAGAGGAACAAGGCGAGTGGCTGCTCCCGGGTGTCTTCCATCTCGTGGCCCCAAGTACACAGTCCCTTCCTGACAGCCTCACCGACGGGAGCACTTCGTGGTCCCTCTTGTTCTGAAACTGATGGTTTTGGACCCAGAGTCCCGAGGGATGCTGAGATTCTGACTCCTTAGTTCTCTCAAGACGGGTATCCTGGGAGATCTGTGGTGAGCCTATGCAGAGGTTTTAGTGCCATGGCACCCCAAGAACTAGATCTTTATTTTTTAACAGTGAGGAAGGCTAGTTGGAGAAAGGAGGATCAACTAAGGATCACTGCTTCATTCTCATTTTTATGTCATTTATTTAACTTTTTCGGGTAAAATTCACATATCATAAAAATCATCATTTTACTCATTTTCAAGCATGCCATTTGGTGGATCACAAAACATTCACAATTTGACTTTAGTTTAGGACCCTGTGCTAAATTATATAATGACTTGTGGTTTTATTTCAAAATCAACTATCAAATTTGGAAATAAGCAAAGTGCTGGACTTTATATTTGGATCAGAATGTGCATGAAAGTAATAGTAAATTCTAGGTATGTGGGCTTGGAACTTTCTCTGCACGTATGCTTTGTGAGTGCGTGAACACTTTCCTCTCACAAAGAAACAAACAATAAAAGGACAAAACTTTCTTTACAATGAACAAAAGAAACCAGTAGTATAAATGAAATCAATTACCATTTATTTTAAAATATTTTGAAACAAGAGGATAGATAATTTAGGGAGTTATTTGAACTTCACCCTACTTCTTATCTTCCTGTTTTTCTATCTCTATTTTGCTACCTCTTCTCTCTCCCTCTCTCCCTCCCCTCTTTTCTTTCTCTTTCTCTTTCTTGCTCTCTCTCTTTTTCTCTCTCTCTATAATTTGTCATATAAGTGAAACTGTGCAATATTTAAGCTTGTATGTCTGACTTATTTTACTTAGCATCATGTTCTCAAGTTGCATCTGTTTGTGTTTTAGTTGTTTCTCATTGCTGAGATGCAATATCCAACAATGATGAGTTAAAGGAGGAAAGGTTTATGTCAGCTCACAGTTTGTAGGGGTTTCAGGCTATAGTTGGCTGGTTCCAAGGTAGGACAGCATGGCAGAGGGGCATCACAGAGGAGAAACAGTCCATGGCAGGGCAGACAGAAAACAGCAAAGTAGCAACAGAAGCAGCAGCCAAGCCAGACTCCCTTTCCATTTTATTTCATCCAGGCTACAAGCCTTTTGAGTGGTGCCACCCATACCCAAGGTGTACCGTCCCATTATCTGCACCCAAAAGTATGCTAATTGCAATCAGTGGACTAAGTTAGTAATCACACACAGCCTTAATATCAGCATCACATACCCTAGATCCAGCCAGGTCCCAAAGCCCCATCTATGAATACATGAGGCTTTGGGGAGACATCTAGAGACAAGCAATATCAGTTTGCCTACAAATGTCTCAAGTTTATCTTTCTCTATGGCCCAGCAGTACTGCATTATATATAAATACCACATTTTACTTGTCCATTCATCTGTTGATGGGCACATGCTGTTTCCAAGACGTAGCCACTATGAGTTATGCTGCTGTGAATATGGGTATGCTTCGCTCACTGTGATACCATGATGTGAACTCCTCTGGGAAGACACCAAGTTGGGATCCCTGGGTCAACTAGAATTTCTATTTTTAAGATTTTTGAGGAATCCCCGAACTGGTTGTACTAATTTACATTCCCATCAAGGAATAGAAGGGCTCCTTTTTTTTTTCTACATCCTTGCTGAAATTTGTTGTTATTTGAGTTTCAATGATGGCCATTCTTCCTGGGGTAAGATTAATCTCAATGTGCAACCGATACAGGAATGATACCAGACCTCCAAATGATATCAGGAAAATAGTATAGCTCTCAACCTGCTAGATATCAGATCTGCAGAGTTTGTGTTTCCCAAAATGGAAGAATGAATTCTAAGTAATATGGAGGTAAAGAGTAGGAAATATTTACTGAGAGAGATAGCTCCTGAGAGAAAGGAGAGGACCACCCTAGTGGGTTGCCAACAAGCACACTTCTCAAAGGAAGTTTTATAGAGCAAAATCATGACTTGAGTATTATATGGGACAAAATTATGATCAACCAATAAACTCACCATCACACCTGATAGGTGAGGCCATTTCCAGTGGGCACGGCCAGAAACCACAGAGGAAGAACAAAGCCGGGTTCATCTACATCGTCCAGCCGGAGAAACTCGACCACACTTATATCTGCAACCACACTCTCTCCATCCTCAGATTTTTCAAGGCAGCAATTCCTCCCCTTCCCTTTAAATCCTTTGTTCTTCCCTAGCTTCCTGCTGATTCTGCTCTCCAAACTCAGCCCGCTCCCAAGGGAGTGAAGAAACAGCCACGGTGGCTTCTACAGAGCTTTCTCAGGTCCCCTCTCCACTTTTAGCATATATATGCCGAACCCCAGGATAGGGCACCCCTTTTTAGAGGGACTTCAAGCCCTATCTTGAACCCCTGTGTTTTAAAGAGGCCACCCTGTGACTCTGACTTCTCAGACCATGTCCCAAACACTCCTCCCCAGCTCCAGATTGAGTAAGACTTCTCCCTCTCCCTCTCCTCTCCTGTACATCTTCTCCCTCTGTCTCTCGCTCCCTCCCCCCTGCCCAATGTAGCCCCTGCCTCATGGGGGAGGGTAGCATGCGGAGCCAGCGCAAGCCCAGGTCACACACTGCTGCCTCACCTGACTCCCTCTTCCCGGCCGCCGTCCTTCGCCTTGAGGCTGAGCCCCATCCACCCTGCCTGTGCACCAGTCCTGGGCCAGCAGATGCGCCTGCATGCCCAGCCCTCCCACCCAGAGTGCGCCACTGCCCTCACAGCCCTGGCAGCATGGCATACTGGGCAGGGCACACAAAGTCACCATGGGGGCCGAGGTCTAACCGGCACTTGTGTGCACACGGGAGCCACAGCACCTCCGTGTGCAGCTCTGCTCGACACAAGCATGCCCGAGCCTAGCCCAGGGAAGGGGCGCTTGGTCCTGTGTCCTCCTCATCCCACCCTGCACCAGCGGATTCCCCGCCACGGTGCCCCTGGCTGGCCCATGCCACACGGTCCTCGCCCTCCCCACTGTTGCTGCATTATGGTTGCCTGGTTCCATGAGTGAGCTGGGCTGTGCCCAGCACGAGCCCACACACGGCTGCCTATTGAAGGCCTGCCGTGGGCCCAGGCTGTGGGGCTCAGGCTGCCCGGGTTCCACGCTGCTCCTCTGCCCTCCACAATATGCTCTCTAATCCCACTCGGCCACACACCCAGTCCAGATGACTTACTCCCTGGCCCTCTGCCCTCCTATACCCACTCTGCAAAGTGCCAAGAACAAAATGCATAGTGCTCTCCCTCAGACCTCTCCTAGGTCAGGGAACACCTGAGCTCTTTCTCTTGAGACTCATAAAACCCCAGCTTTTCTCCAACTTGCTAAAAATTAACTTTAAACCCCTTGAATGGAAACCACACTTTCCTTCAGGAGGTTAAATTAACAAAACTTATAGCAAATGTTTACCGTTAATAGGGGACAACAGCCATCAAAAACAATTCACACATGTGCATTACATATGCTAAGATTGATGTGATTGATTTTCTCTTCTTGGTGTTCAACAACTGAAGTTTAATGACCAGAGCAAGAGTGATAACTGTGCTTAAAAAAACAGCCAATATTTTGTCTCTGGCAGGGCCCCAAGACATGAGAGAACATTTTCTGTAGGATCCTACAACTTTAGTGAGTCACTCAATGTCCTGAGCAGAGAGACTGCTGGACCTCAGAGGATAATGTGCTAAAGGAGGGTCACTGAGAGAGAAAAATCTCCCATGCTTTCACGTAAAGTGACATGGTCAACTGAGACTGTGACGAAGCCTGGTAGCTGACACTGACGGAGGTGAGAGGTTCCAAAGTAATGCCCGGAGTGGCTTACCTGAGCTTGATAGATAGCAAGAGGTCAGTTTGGATTAACACAGGTCTCATTTTAACTTGGTCTTAAACACCAAGCAGAAAAGTATAATCAAGCTGGGTGTGGTGGCACATGCTTTTAATCCCAGCACTCGGGAGGCTGAGGTAGGAGGAGCATTGTGAGTTCGAGGCTGCCTTGGGTTACAACGTGAGCACAAGGCCGACCTGAACTACATAGTGCAACCCTGCCTCAAAAAACTAGGGCCAGGAGTTTGGCTCAGTGGTTTAAGCACCTGCCTGGCAGGTGTGAGGTTGAGTTCAATCTCTGGTGCCACAAAAAAAAAAAAAGTATAATCAGAAGAGATAAATATTGTTACCTTCAAAATAGTTGCTCAGATTGCAAGATACAGGCATGTAAAACAGATCAAACAATATAAGCACTCACAGTTTCTTTCCCTGAACCAATAGGATCAATAGTATTATTAATTTCCTATTAGCCTGTTTTAAAATCCTATGTTGTTTCTGTTGTTTTGTTTTTATTGTTTTGTTTTCTTTTAATCTCTTTAAAATATAAAAAGAGACAAATAAATTTTTGTCATCTTTCTATGTGCCCTCCAAAGTAGCAGTGATTCACTGTACAGAATACCAAAAAAAGCTGACAAAACATCTCAAAGATTAATTTAAAAAGAGCCATGCATAATGATCCTGCCAACTCCATCAGGTGTCAAGGCAGAAAGCCTGGACTCCCAGATGCATTAAGCCTGGGAGCTAGAGCCTGATGCTGAGTGTGAAATACACAGAATCATTACTGCAAATGTCTTGCTAAGTATGTGGCCTGCTCCCAATGTCAGGTACTCAGTGGGCCTTAAAAAACAGCTCACCTGAGCCGGGCGTGGTGGCGCACGCCTTTAATCCCAGCACTCGGGAGGCTGAGGTAGGAGGAGCGTTGTGACTTCGAGGCCGGCTTGGGCTACAACGCGAGCGCAAGGCCGGCCTGAGCTACATAGTGCGACCCTGCCTCAAAAAAACCAGGGCCGGGAGTTTGGCTCAGTGGCTTAAGCACCTGCCTGGCAGGCGCGAGGTTGTGAGTTCAATCCCCGGTGCCTCAAAAAAAAAAAAAAAAAAAAAAAACAGCTCACCTGGTTTGACTCTCTCCTAAATAAAAAAAAATAATAATAATAAAACTAATGAGACAAGATATCCTCCAAAATTGTATAGTCTTAAATATCTTAACAGCAACACAAGAGGGTACTTGTACAATTATAAAGATTAAACGTCGTGTGTACATTCCTGATACTTTTGCTAATGTCTTGATGAGTATCCAAGATATTAAACGACAGGTTAAAACCATGTCAGATTCTAAACTACCTGGACCATCTCCTTACCCTCTTTGTGGGAAGCTATTACTGACTCTTCCTGGTAAAAAAATGTTTTGTTATATTCATAATAGCCTTATTGATTTTATCATTTGACCCAGACTTGCTTAGCTGTTTCTTTGGCCTTGACTCCTCCAGACTTAAAGCCACTCAAGATGAGAGCTCCTGACATCTATCGAGGTCCTGTGGATAGACCCTCTGGAGAGTGTCTCTAACTGCCAGTCACAACTGTGTCCCCCTTCAGTCTGAAGCAGTGAGAAAGGTCATGGTCCCTCGCCTCCTCATGGCAGTTCAAGATACCACTTTAGAAGGTGGAATATTATAAACAGCTCAGTTAGGTAAAAATATTATACACAGTCAGGTAGGACTGGACTTTCCAAAAGTCAAGACAAAAGGTAAAAACACACCACAACAGTGACGGGGACACATCAGTTAGAGGCCAGGCCTCAAGTTAATAACGAAAAGACCAGGCCTACATACCCCTCAAGGGATGATCTAAACATTTTACTTTTGCAGGCAAGGTCTTATAATCCTTTATTTTGTGTGCTGCATTAGGACTCACTTTAAAAAATGCCATCTGGTGGACTTTGATATTAACTATAGGATAAATTTAGAAAATGCTGTAAAATGGGTCTTCTTATTAAATCTAATTTATATTTAGAAAATATACATGTTTATTAATAAATCATGGAACCTCTTCCATCAGTTCAGCGTTTCTTTTCTTTCATGTGCAAGTAAAAACTGATGCATGTGCCTTTACTGCCTTGTAAATTGTGGTTGCTAGGCAACGAGTATACATTCAACCTGTGAGCTTCAGAGACACAGAAATTTTACAACAGATTTTACACAAAATGTAGTCATGTCTCCCTGCTAAAGGGGTTTTGCCTAGGTAGTTAGATAGATAATACAGACTTCTTGGAGCCTTCTTTGCCCTAAGGCCCAGGCAAGAATTCCTCCAAGACATTTGCTTGCTTCTATCTCTAGAAGTGATCTCTTTTACAGGGTAAAAATGCTCCAACTATTTCCAACTCGCTCTCTGATATTTTCTCATTCTCTCTGAAAAAAATTAAAAAACAATGGTCTAGATCTCTTGATTATTAGTCTTGATACTAATTCTGCCTTCTTTAAACATGGCTGTTAGAGCTCAAATCAATGGTAACTTATATGAGAGCTTCCAGAGAGCCCCAGCTGGCTCCCTCCCAGGCCTCCTGGTTTGGCCACTGAAGACTGAAGCAGCGCACAGGCTTCAGAGTCACCCTGGAGCAGCCTGGACGCCAGACTCGAGGTAACTCCTACAGTTTGTGTCTAGATGGTCCCCCAAGTCTCACACAGTCTGGAAGGGGTCTTTTCAGAAGTGGCTGAATCTAGAGTGTGTGATGCCGGGAGTAAGGGCCTGTGATCAGTTCACTGATTGGTTTGGCCCTGCCCTAATCCAAGCCTCCTAGTTTGAGTACAAAAGGGACAGAAAGGCACTGCTAAGGTTCCATTGATGATTTTGTTTTCTTCACTGACATGAACAGTGGTCCCTCTGCCATGTGCCTTGGAGCCAGCTGATTATTAACTAAAACCTGTACAAGCTGTGATCTAACTAAACTTTGGAAGTCTGGTACTTTTTCTCAGCAATGAAAATAGTAATGAACAGAATTTGGTGCCAGAGAAATGGGGTTCTTGTTATGAGCATACCTGACCACGTGGTTCAAGAGCCCTTGGGAATGGCTTGTGGGAAGAGTTTGGATTTATTTTCAGATGCTAACTGAAAAAGTAATGCTGGAATGCTTTAGGCTGTACTGTATGGGAGATTCTGGTCAGAGCTCATAAGGCCAGAAGGCTGATAGAAATTCTTCCAGTAAAGACCAAGCTCAGAAGGTTTGTTCTAGGAAGAGGGACTGCATTGTCTGTTGCACTCCAGTCAGAATGTCCTATGCCTTGGCAGAAAGTTTGTCTGCATTTTGCTCATGGCCAGAGACTTTGCCCAAGACTAAGATTAAGGGTAGTGGACTAATTAATCTGGCAGAAGAAATTTCAAGATAATCTAATGTTGGAGCAGTGGCATGGCTACTTTCGGGGACTTTGTCCAGATTTATGTTGATAATCAAGAACAAAGAGTCCAGCAGAATGATTTAAATTGTTGTAAGTTTAGCCAGAAAGAAAGTTCTAGTAAAGCTGTAGATCGCAGAGATAGAACAGAGGAGATCTCGATTGCCAAGAAGGAACAGGAAAATATAAAAGATGACTTGAGGAATCACAAGAAGCATGATTCCAACCTTTTAAGCCTCACAATTGCAAAGACGTTGCTTCAAGACAAGAGTCCCAGAGCACCCTGTTCCTCAGTGATGGCAGCCTTGAGAATTTATTCCTTGGAATTAGATTCAGAGTGCTCAGTGGTCCAAGCAGCTGGCAGCAGAGCCTGGCATCATCCACATAGCAATAGTTTTAGGTGCATGCAAAATGCTACACTTATGGGGGCAGAAAGGTTTCTACCCAGTTTTTAGAAGGCCTGGGAGTCAACTGCCCCTGAGGCAGAAGTGTATGAAGCCAAAAGTTCAGTGAAGACTCCAGAAGTTTGGGGAAGCCAGGAATGTGGATCGTCTGAGGAAAACTGTGAGGAAGAAGCAGAGAGGGTCCAAGAGAGAAGCAGTAGAGGCAGAGCCACCCAAGACGTTTGGAGTTCACATCTTGCCACTGATTGCCTCCCATGCTGCTCATGGAACTATGGGACTTAATGCTTGGCCCGCTGGATTTTGGACTTCCTTTCGTCCCATTCCTTTGTTTCCCCCTCTTTGGAACTTTTTGGAAATGTCTATCTCATGCTATTGAATGTTGAAAGCATTTAACTTCCTTTCCATTTGTACAGGGGCTCATAACTAAGAGTGTGCCTTAAATCTCATAGGAGACTTTAGACTTAAACTTGGACTTGGTTGTAGATCTGGTTGCCATTCTCATTTTGACATGCCAGGCATGACAGTTATCTCTCTCTGCTCTCCTTGGGGAACCTTACTTCTTCTCTCCCATCACTTCCCCTAGCTGGTCTCCTCAAAAACCTAAAACCTGCCCACCTCTCCTGATTTACTGAGATACCCTATGCTCACACAGTCTTTATGCTCTGTAACCATCCTACCCTGTGCTTCTCCTGTGACTTCTCTCGAATCTTTCTTCTTCCCTCCCTGCTGATAGATCCAACTGACCTCACTACCCCCCAAGAAGCCTACTGCCAAGCCTCCTGCCACAGCTGCCACAGCCACTTCTCCCCTTCCCCCAAAGCCTCCTGCCAATCAGGCACCATCTCTTAACTCTAATCCTTCTTTTTCTACATCAAAAGCAAGAGTTTTTTCCAACTAAGGACTGGAAAATTGATTTTGCCCACATTCCACAGTACAAAATTTAAAATATCTCCTGGTCTGACTCAATGCCTTTACTGGATGGATAGAGATCTTTCCTGCTATCTATCAGAAAAGCCTCAGCCATTGTCAACTCCCGCCTAGCCGATATTATCCCCCAAGTTTGGCCTCCCCACCTTTATTTGATCACACAATAGCCCAGCTTTTTCAAATTAGTCAAAGTATCTGGGAGGTGTCCAAGTTGTGTGGTGTCCAATAAAACCTTCACACCCCCTACTGGCCTCAATCATTCAAAAAGATAAAGAGAGATAACAGCCTCTTCAAGGACCATCTCCCTGTGCTCACACTCCAGCTCCATGGATACAGGATTCAACTGCTCCTGATTGGTGTCCTGCACATCTGAGCTATCCTCTGGGAGCCTATAGGACACAGTCCATTTGAGCTTTTATATGGCTGCATCAACCTGCTCAGGTCAAACCTCAGCTGCGGGTAGCCTCCTCAGAGACTGTCTCCCAGTCCTGCAACAAGCCCAAAAAGAGATCAGACATGCTGCCAAGCTTCCCCTGCCTTCTCCCGACATCCAGCCTTATGAAGGCAGCCTGACTAATAAATTTGTCCTAATTAGAGATTTAGGACCCCAGGCATGACAGCCTAAGTCGACAGGACCCTTCCTGGTCATCTGCAGCAGTCAAATGCCCTTCTGTCTGAGACTCTCCCGGTGGGTGCATCACTCCTGGGTGAAACCCTGTCCTGCTGATAACTTGCCTGACTCCTTCTTGTGAAGATTCCAAGTAACCCTTCCTTCCCTCAGGCTGACTCGAATCCCAGAAGATGCCCGAATGCCCTGCCCCTGCCTATCTTGCCGCTTCACCCACTTTCTTCACTCAGTCTGCCTTGATCTTCCTTGGTTTCGATCGCTGGCTCCCACCCTTGAGACATTCCTTATGTGGATAAAAGTTCTCCTTTTCCACACACTCTGTGAGACCTCTCCCGAGGTGGAGTCACATTGCCCTCCTCCTGTCTGCACTCTCTTGTCTGGCTCCCCTCCTCTGCCCTTTGCCATGCCCATGGTTGCGCCCTCGCTCTTCCCAGCAGTCTGTGATCATCTCTACAGGACCCCGTAGTTACCTCACTCCCTGATCAACTGGTCCAGTTCTTCCTTAGCCAGGATTACTGACTTCAGACCTCCCTATCTTCAGCCACTCCAGTTTCTCCCCGGATCTGGGTCCTAACTAACCTCACATACCACTCCTGTATCATTGTGTCCCCCAGAAACTCTTTCCCGATTGAGGTGTCCACATGACACTTCATGTCCTGCAGGAAGAAGCCATGATAAACAGTGCCCACCTCTCCTACTCTTTTTTCCTTTATAACAACAAAGAAACAAGAGTGCCACGCCTGACAGGTGAGGCCACAACTGGCAGGCACGGAGGGAAACCACAGAAGAGCAAACCCTGCCCACCTGCACTGTCTGTCCTGAGAAGCGTGGCCACACCCTCTCCACCCCCAACTTCCTCCAGGCAGCAGCTCCTCCCCTCCCTTTTAAATACTTTGTTCTAACCTCACTTCCTGCTGATTCCACTCTCTGAGCTCAGCTGCTCCCACAGGAAAGAGCAAACAGTCAGGCTTGCTTATGCAGAGCTTGCTCAGGTGGTCTGTCTCCCCTCTGTGCCTTTAACAGTTACAAGTATAGCTGCTAAGGCCACATTGATCCAATGGGAGACTAAGCCACGCAGCAAGTGTACATGAAAAAAACAAAGAACTCTGGAGGAAGGGATAGATCCTAGGGTCTTGGTCACCCATCAAGGTGACTGCCGTCTATCTAGACTTTCCTGGACCATGTTTTACCACTTATCCCTTGGGGTGGCATGTAGGCCAGGTCATGCTGTCTTTGTCTTACAGCCTGGCCTCCAACAGATGTGCCTCTGCATGGTTATACCACATTCTTGTCTTTTGTGTTGATTCTTTTGAGAGCCCAGCCCTACCTGACTGCCTGTAATATTACCCCCTAACTTGGCTATAATATATCTGCCCTATGGGAAGAGTCGCTGGGTTTCCCATCAGGTATAAATGGAGGATTCCAAACAGCACATCTCTGATTGGTTCTGCAAACAGCACCCAATTCAAATGGGGGGTTGAAAATACTCCCTTTCTGATTGGTTCCATACGTAGTGCTCAGGAGCCGGGGCCATTTTGGCTCCTGTATTCTGCAGACATCCTCTGGGTTTTCACGACCTCTGTCACCTTCCACTGGTCGTTTGTCTGGTTTGCCCCAGCCCCATCTAGTGGAAATGAAATGTTCTCCATTGTTCTCCAGCTGTCCAGGAGAACAAATCACCCTCCGGCCTTTAAAAAGCACTGGCACCCAGGTGTGGGTCTGAGTGCGGCCCAGGGCGTCGCGCCTGTCCTGGGCGGTGCAGACACAGCTGCACGGGCTTCCTGCTTCGAGAAACCCTGTTTCATCCTTATGTTGCTTCAGCCTGGCCAGGAGGCTGTTTCAAAGCCCTCTGAGCTCTGGATGTTGCAATGGCTAAAGGGAAAAATAGGCAAAAGAGGAGTGGCCTGCTGGTCCTAATGAGCACGTGGACGCCCAAACCAACATGGATCTCATCACACAGTTAAAATCGCAGTTCTAAGGCACCAGATTTTTAAAAAGTTTTTCCTCCTTATGTTTGGGGCCTAGTGCCCAGCTGTGGTCTCTTGCCTGTTGATGACTGCTAATACCAGGCACGATTATCTCCTCGAAATCACACTTTAAGGCCTCCGTGATATTTAAAATAGCTTTTGTTCCCAACATCCTGGAGTATTGGGCTGACCCTTTTCCGGAACATGAGTGGCACACACTGGGAAACAGAGGCCACCCAGGCCCCAGCACCAAGTCTGAGGGACCTGAGGGACAACCAGGACCCAAGACGTGGTTCCCTGACCATGGGACCTGTGCTTTGGGACTGTAGTGAGCCCGCCCGTCCAGGCAAAACCACAGCAGGGCAGCGCCCATTCAGGGCACCTGAGGCAGGGAGGCTGTCGCTCACCAGCTCTCTGCCACGGTAGAACCTCTGAACCAGGCTGTGCACACACACACACACACACACACACACACACACACACCCTGGTGTGACCTGATCTTGGAAGCATCCTTGACCTCTGCTGAAGTCACTTCCGTACGAACTCCCTGAGGACCAAGTGTGGACCTCACCCCCTCTTTCCAGACAGCTTGACTTTTGGCAGCACTGAGCATAATTTCTGACTAACGGGTGATGTGGTTGCCAGCTCACATGTGGCTTTGTCGCCAGACCGGGGCTGAGGAGATTCCTCAGAGCAGAAATGCAGCAGAGCCTCAACTTGCCCTTGCCATGGAAGAAGTTGTAAGTCTCCCAGTTTCTGCCACAGAGCAAGGATCTTCCAGATGCACCAGCGACAGCTACAGGAGGTTTGGAAGGCAGAAGAGAGCACAGAGAGTACTGGGTCAGAGTGTTTGGGGGACACACGCATTGCAGGCCCGAGCTGGGCGTGTTTGTGGGGTCCTGGGGTGGTCCAGAGAGTGTCTTCCCGTCCAGTAGGTGACCCATGCAGGGCTGCGCTGCAGTGTGAGCCGCTCAGGTGTGTCTGAGGCGGAGGCGTGCTGGTTCCCGCAGGATACAGGCTGTGACTAGGACACAGGGGTAGGTGAGGGACGCAGGCGCGGGTGTGGGCTCATTGTGTAAGACTTGCAATTTCTTTTCTTTTCTTTTTTCTTTTCCCTTTTTTCTTTTCTTTTCTTTTTTTTTTTTTTTTTCTGAGTGATTTTCCTAGAAGAGAAAAAGACTTCACTGACTTGGCTCCTGAAACTGTAGTTCTTGCAGCTTTTCTTAAAGGTACAATTTCAGAATTCAACTTTCCATGTCTGCTGTTTATCTATCTTCATTTTTTTTCTATCCTACATCAGTTTAAAACCACAAATACAACTGACAACCTATAAAACTTCAGAGCACATATTCAAGATGACTTTCCCCAGTTGCAATCCTGGTATTACAGACAGTTGAGTTAGGAAGAAATAGTGTAGGCAGGCAGACAGGGCTGGGCCCTGAGGGAGTCAGCACTGTGACTGGAGGTGCATCTGTTTCGGGCCAGGCCTCAAGATAAAGAAGGAATGACCAGCCCTACATGCCTCCCGGGGGATAATTGGTATCACCTGGTCCAATGAAGTCTAGGTAGATGTCAGTCACTCAGCGGGGTGACCAGCACCTCCTGATACAGCCCTTCCAGAAGAGTTCTTGCTTCTGTCCTGTATACTTGCTACACGACTTGGCTTCCCATTGGATCAGTGCTACCTTAGCAGTGATACTTGTAATCTTACTGGTTGAGCATATGTATATGTGCTGCCAAAGTGGTCACTGGTTGATCACAGTTTTGACCCACATTGTACCCACCTTTTGATTTTATGTCTACCTCATGGTTTTGCTCTATAAAACTTCCTTTGAGAAGTGGGCTCCCTGGCAGTCCATATTTGGGTCTCCCCCTGTCTCTCTAGAGCGACCTGTCTCAATAAACTCCTCCCACTCCTCACCTCCACTGTCCCTTAGAATTCATCCTGTGATTTTGTGGAGCACTATCTCTGTGTACCTGACATCTAGTAGGTTGGGAGTTATATTATGTCTTCTATATCACTGACTAGCTCCAGATAAACAGCTCTATTTTCTCGTCCACTAGGTTGACTTTGCTCTAGGTCAACACACTACTTTTATTGATGTTGTTTAAATTGTTTTATTTGGTCACCATTAGAGTAAAAGTTGTAGAAACAGAATTAGAGCACCATTTATCTTTTATTCAGAATTAACTAGGGTTACCTTTTCCTATTTGCTTTTTCATGGGTAAAAAGATAATAGTTTTAAGTGCTCCGTATGGGTTTTTGCAATATTATACATAAACATAAGCCCACGGACAAACCATCCCCTTTATTAATGGGGAACCGTGAGTGCCTGGAGTCTCGGTGTAGTATCAAGCCCTATATATACCATGTTTTTCCTGTATCTACATAACTATGAGATTAACAAAAATAACATCATAAAATGGCACAATTGTAACGATCCACTAAAGGCTCTGTGAATATCGCTGCTCTTGAAAGAGTCAAGACAAACAGTACTCTCAAACCATGGCTGAGCGCAGGTAACTGAAAATGAGGAAGGTGAAACTATCCACACAAGCGCGTGTGTGCACACTGTGTAAGGGTATATATGTGTGTAGGCATGTGAGGGATGTGTGTGTGTATGTGTGTATGCCAAGCCACTTGAGAACAGCTTGAACACGTCATGTCTCTTTACTCCTAAAAACAGGTATTCTTTTGACGCAACAACACTATGGTTACCAACATCAGTACATTTGACATGAATACAACATGTTTATATCGCCCACCATCTGCGATCCAGTTATGCCAAATGGCCCATGTGTCGGGGCCCTCGTAGGGTCTGGGTCACATCACACATGCAGTTAAGGCATTCTTTGATCTCCGATACATCCTAACTTCTCGTCCCTCAATGCCCTGGGTGACTGCTCAGCTTCCGCTACCCAGGAATTCCTACTCACACGACAGTAAAGAGACTCGCAGTTTCTCAGCTTGGATCAGGTTCCCATCCCTGGGTCAGTGAGAAAGACCAGGGATTGGGCTCGTAAAAGAACTGAACAAAGTTTCTGATCCAGCCACGCAGAAGGAAGAGGAAGGAGAGGAGCACCAGAGAGTCTTGGGCAGCGATCCTGAGCCTGTCTGCTACAGACAGGGCAGTGTCTTGTCGACTTCCTGCTCACTATTCTCAGATGCTGCCGATGAGTTATGTTTTTTTCCAGGCAATGCTGGGATGTAAAGTTTCCAACAACTGTAAAACCATGTTATGTGCATGGCGAAGCTTCACGGGTCACAGCAGCGAAGGTTTTGAAGCCCCAGTCAGCAGTACCTCACTGCCTCACTTCTACCTACTGTGCCATGGCCAGTGGGCAGGGGAGTTGGGGAGGGTCCTCACTCTCCGTGACCTCAGGCCACTGACCCAAACTTCCGGGTCCTAGACTGCCTTGCAAGTCACCTTTTGCTCCATCAGCCCATGTTTTGTGAGGCCTGTGTTCAAGCAGACTTACTATTTTAACAGTTTCGGCCTTATCTACACATAGCTCTCAGCCAGCACATGACGGCTGGTGACCACAGCCGGCCTGACAGCCCAGCTGTGGAGTAGCTGTTTTCCCGCCCTGTTACCTAATTCCCAACTCCCTTCTGGCAGCCTTGACATTCTTCTGGTTGAACCCAGTCTAGGGGCTCCTGTGTCAGCCATCAGATTCCACATTAGGTTTGTCAACTGCCACAGCCAGGAGTCACCCCAAGGCTGCCAGTCTCTTCAGCCACAAAGGCCCCGCCAGGGCCCTCATCACCCCAAGGTCAGTCCCACCATACGAGTCAGCCAACCCCACATCCATAGACCTCACCATCACCAGCCACGGTGGCCCCTGCAGCAGCCACGCCCACCACCCACTGGGAGGGAGAAGGTGGCCCGATGGAGCCTATAGATTAGTGTAGGGAAGTGGGTGCTGGGTGGCAATGCGGGGAGACTCCTGTTTTGACTTTATTATGAATACGTCATGTTTCTAGGGGCACGAGCATGCCTGGAAAGTGAATTTGAGGCTCAGCTCTGGGTTCCACCGAGAAGGATGGGATTAGTGGTTCCTGGGCCCTGCCAGAAACACAGCTGTGTCGACAAGCCGGAGTGACATACCCGCCCCAGCTATGAGCTCGTCCGTCCAGCTGCGATGGGAAGCCCAAGCTCCTGGGTGAGGAAGCCAGGGTGGGCAGGGGAGGCCTCCAATCTCTGCGGACTCTAGAGGGCACCAGTGTGCCTTGCTTTAAGGGAGAGAGAGACGGGTGTGTCAGGAGGGGCCCTGGGAGCAGATGGGAATATTCCCATCCTGAGGAAGAGCAGAAAAGGAAGTGGAGAATGTACGAGACCTAAGCAAAGTGGACAGAAAGCAGAGCCCTGGGAGAAACAAAAACACAGCAGTAAAGGGATGGACTGCTCCGGTCCAAAGGGAGCGAGTCACGTTCCATCTCCAGAAAGGTGCCGGACAAAAAGGAACATAAGTAGAATCTCTAAGTTTTGAAATATTTGGTTATTTTCAAAAAGGGATTAGAGAGATGGGGAGTCTCATCTTGACCAGATGTTTCCTGGGAGGAGTGTGGACCTGCTCACCCCATTCTCCACCACGCAGTTCCTGGAGACTTCACAAGTCACGTTGCGGGGGGTCAGGGGTTCAGTCTCCAAGCTCATCGTTCTAGCAGTGAAGTCCACCCTTCGATCAGCAAGCCTTCCTCCCCTGTTCTCCTCTCCTCCCTCCCCCCCCCCCAGCACTCTTGTCTCTCCCGGGAAGACTTACAGAATGGAATCTAAAAGTAAGTTTTATCCACTACTTAAGGTCTTTTAAAATGTCTATTCTATTTATTTTTGGACAGCAGAACATTGATAGGGCAGTATTGGAAGGGAAGAACATTATTTCCAATTTTTTTGAGACAAAAATTTTAAGTGATCTTCCAACAAAAACACGCAACTGAAATTTTTAGAGAATAGACTGTAAACAATTATGTTATATGGAAACTAATGGAAGACAGAAAAAGACCTCAAAGTAGAAGAGGGTCAATTAGGGCAGAGAAAAATGGCCAGAAGAGAAAAAGAGGGGAGAACAAGGGAAGACAAGGTAAAGAGAAGACTGAACAAAAGCACAATATATGTGTATGGAAATGTCCCAGTGAAATCCATTATTTCACACAATATGCAGTAATAGTTACAATAAAAACAATTAATTGGTTATCGATCACTTTAAATACAAACATATTTCATTCAAAATAGATGCCACAAAAAGCTATGAAACAAATTGTGATAATTTTAGGTTTAAAGCGTCTAAAATTTGGTCCAAAAGCTGCAAACTAACTCCTGCAAAATTAACATATTTGCACAAAATGTTAGCTCAGCAAATAATCCAGGGTCCATCCATTCTCCTGTAGCTGTCATTCACCTTCCCCTCTGTCTTTGTGCCCATGCCACATGCAAGGTACTGCAGGTCAAGGTGTGGGAAGTCACAGCGACTTTGGCGAAGTGTGTGGCTGTCACCCCTGACCCCTGGACTGTTGTCAGAACTCCTTCCTTAACATGGGAGGGAGTGGGCGGAACTTCCGGGATGGATTTGGCTCCAAGTCCACACGACTCAGAGAAAGGTTCTACGCACCTTGCTAACAGCTTGAGCCATAAGGAAGGCACCAGACCAAATCCCAGAGTAAAACACAAAGGCCCACAGAGCCTGCTGGAAAGAGCGAGTGAGTCGTCTGCGACCTCTGGTCACTGCACGCGTTTACAGTCACCTTGGCGTGAAGACCACCGCAGTGCACTGCGCTTTGTGACACGCAAGGCAGCCGGACTCTCCTTCACAGCCTGGGTCGGGGTCGCGTGGTCTCCCCCAGCTGCCCTGTTCTAGGCTTCTCCTCCATTCCCAGTATTTAAACTACTCTGCCATCTCAAAGAGTAAACTCATGCTCACTCCACAGGCAATAAATAATGTTTTACTTTATGTTTCCATCAAAACAAAGTTAAGTCCCGTGGACTTGGGTGAGGTGGAGAAAATTATTGAGAAAAATCATTCACTTCTGCTACTCAGTGAAAACTCTTTGAACACCCGAACATCTTCCATAGCTATGTTATTGTCCTCTCGTAATTTGGTGCTGAGTATATTTGTCCTCTGTACTGGGGAAATCTGTTCCAAGGCTCCAGTGGATGCCTGATACCATGAACACAATCAAACCCTAAATATATAACCTTTCCTCCATACACATGGAATTTACTGTCTTTCCATCTGAGCTAAGTGAGTCCCTGGCAATCTGAGGTTGGAAAGCAACAATAACGTGAATTTCATTTCTGTTTCTTCACAGTCGCATGAGTAGAAGACTGATTCTTACCAAAGATCTCAGCAACCTCTATAAGGGTTGTTTTTGATTTTTTGGGTTTTTTTTTTTTTTCTTGCCTTGTGAAGTCAAGAATTTTCACCTTTTCACTGAAACAAAGCCCTGGCCAACTTCTCTTTGGCAGATCAGAATCACCAGCATTGCAACACTTGTGCTTTGGGCCATTGTGAAGTAAGACAGGGTAAGCGGAACCCCAGCACTGTGACCCCAGGAGAGTTCATCTGATAGTTCATCTGATAGCCCCAGGGCTGCTAAAGGACTAGCAGGCAGGTAACAGATGGAGTGTAAATGTGCCAGACCAAGGGATGATTTATGCCCATGGTGTGGCAATGCAGGGTGACACAAGATTTCATCGTGACACTCGGAATGGTGTCTGATTTAAAACCGATGCATTGTTTACTTCTGGAATTTTTTCGCTTGACATTTTTGGGCTGTGACAGCCATGGGGGACTGGAGCCTTGGCGAGTGGGCTGTGGCTGAGGGAGGATGACTCTGCTCCCTGAGCTGAGCCTCTGGGGCGACCCTGAATAACCCCAGGAAGCGACTTGGGGCTTGAGGACCCTGGGAGGCTGCAGACGGCCCCGCAGACCATCAGAGCCCGGATCTTCTCTGTTTCTGCACTGTGACAGGGATAGAAGATTCTTACCACAGATTTGCCAACCTCAAAATAAAGTAAAAACCAGTCCTGTCTCCTGTCGTTTTCAGCTTCACAGCAAAGGTAATAAATTGTTTTCCTGGTTAAATTTACCCAAAGCAGAACAAGCTGGATGCGCTTGAAGGACACACGTGGAGAAGACTGAGGGCCGGGCTGCAGCCTCCGCCTTGAGGTAGAAAGCCGACGGCAAGGCATGCTGATTCCCTGCTGGAAATCCGCGATGGAGCCCCGACTAGTGCTCTCTTCAGAGCAAGAGAGCCATGCAGAAAAGGTCACGGGAGCAGTTTCCCCTGGTTTTCCACCTAGCTTGCCTCCTCGGTAAGATCCTGTACAGCAGAAGGCAGATTTAAGGGCAAAGATGGGAATGTTCGTCTGTGGCAAGACCCAGTCTAGAGCTGGCTTCCATTCAATCGCCAGCATCAATGCAGAGAATGCTCCGGAATCTGACACTGAACCATCTCGGGCTGCTGTGTCCATCTCTTGATTTTCCATACCACAGCTTGGGGTCTTAGGGCAGATCCAAATTCAATAAGGACAGAAATTTAAGAAAAAAGCTCGTTTGACTTAGAAGTTCATTTTATTAAACTCAAGGAATTTGTCTCGAGTTGGTCTGGTGACTGGAGGTTTCAGGCTGGCCTCCTCTGAGGGCCTCGGGAAGGCTTGCATGCCCACAGAGGACACAGCTGATAAAACAGAGACAGCCAGGAAAGCTGCTTATCCCAACATCCACGGCTGCTCTGGGCTGACGCAGATGTAACTGAAATGCCCCCTTTGCTAGGAGTCCGCCAGTTCAGGAAAACAGTGGAGAAGCATCAGCCTCGCCCTAGGTTATAGACAGCGCCCTACTTTTGATCCGCTACATCTCAGGACTGTTTCTCAATCTGAGGAAAGTGGCTGGCCACCAGTTGGTGCGGCTTTCCTTTCATCTTCAATATCCACCCTCCAGACAGATAATGAAAACCAGCATCACAGTGGACGTCAGAGATCACCAGCAGAGAACGACCTGCAGCAAAAGGTGACGTCTGCATGCAGAAAGGAAGACCTTCTGGCGGGGGCATCCCCATCCCACCCTCCTTGTCCCCAAAGTCACCTAAGGGTACCTCGGGACCACAGGCTTGTCTGGCAGCTGTGTGTTAGTGCTGACCAGGAGAAACATGGACCCCACAGCAGGCTCCACACGGTCACGTATTTGCAGAACAATTAAGTGCAGATGTTGACTCTTGTATGAAATGTTTTACAATGGATTCGCTTATTGAAATTTTTTGTCATCCCTAATCACGTACATCATCCCTGAGGAACATGTTTTCCTCTTTTCAACCCATAAATTGTTGGGCGATGCCTGGATTAGAGGGGTAGATGGGACCATATGCCTCTGTCTGATGGGGAAAAAACTAATTTTTTTCTAAAAATCACTCTATAGTTTGGTATAGTAGGGACTGGGAGTCATTTTATTACAAAAGTTACTGTGAAGCAAGAGAAAGGTCTTAAGCAAACACACACATATACCCAGATCAGACACATATCCATGTCTTAATTACACACACATATACCCAGATCACACACATCCATGTCTTAATTACACACACATATCCAGATCACACACACATCCATGTCTTAATTACACACACATATACACAGATCACACACATATCCATGTCTTAATTATTACAATTAACTAGAAGAGTGATTTTCCTCAGAAGAGCTTAGTGGAGAGATTTGCTTGTGGTTGAGTATTTTCCCCTTGGAGGAACTAGAAATATCACAGTAAAAATGCAGTGATTAACAACATCTCTATCTGCGGCTCAGAAAGTGTTGACACAGATGTTTGGCTAATCATTCATAGCAAATAGCTATTCCCATAAAGGCTGAGATTAGTCGGAATTGGCATGCATTTCTTTCTTCTGTGAGTCTTGTTTGATTAGAGATGATGTTTTGTTAGAGTGTATCCATGCAACCTCACAGATGATGTAAAACCAAAGAAAAACACAGACTCTCTGCCAAAACCAAATTAAATACACAACAGAAAAGTCTGAGCTTGATCTGGGCTCAGGTACCAGGGCACTTGCCTCGGTCTACTGTGAAAAACGGGAGGAAATCTATGAAGAGCAGTTCTGCGAGGACCAGCACTACCACGTCGGTGCAGCTGCCGACCTGTGTGCAGCACCGACTTGTGCTGGCAGCAACAGGTCCTCGGCGACGATGGGCAGCCCCCGTGGCTGTGAGGTGTGGCAGGGAGGTGCACTGCAGTGGTCACCATGGTGGTCACATCGGAGTGGGCAGTGGGGCGGCTGCTCCCCGCCCTTGCTTCCTGGAGGAGCCACGCAGAGACTCACCTGTGCCCCGTTTGCCCTTCTCCTTCATCCTCTGGCCCCATGAGATGCACTCCCTGTGCTACTTCCTCCTCTCCTTCACCACCCCTCCCAGCCGATCCCCAGAAATCTGTGTACCATTGCCATGGGTTGGTTTTGGGGCTTCTCCCGGAACCCGGAAGTCCTCTGTCCTGGGAAGTGAATGGGGTTCAGGAGAACAAGGGCGTCTCCAAAGCCGAGCACCAGAGCCTCAAGAGACCGTGCGTCTGGTTGCCACTTTAAAGGCATGCGCCTGTGTGTTCAGTGCATGCTACTGGAAGAAATAACAAAGGACATGGGTATGAAATGGTAGCATAAATTCTCTACTCAGCGCAGGAACTGGATTCCAGACACCCGGAAACTAAGGCGCAAAGGAAAGCGGCTGGAGATCTTGGACGCTGAAACCCTTGGATGCCAGGGGAGCCCATAACCACTTACCCTGGCAAGAAAACAGCTGGCATCGGTGAGTGCGGGAGAAGGCCAGCGTAACCCGCTCTGAGGGGGAAGGCTGAGCTGTTGACCTTGTGCGCGTGGAGCCCCAGGTACGTGGCTGGAACTCTTCTGAAGCACATCGCCCTCTTCGGCATGCACTTCCTCAGCAGAAGGTGCAGACTCCAGCTGCCCCTTGCGAGATGCATTCACGACAATAAAGCAAGCAACTGCTGTGGGTTGAGCCGTTTCCTGCAAAATTCCTGCAGAACTTAATCCCCATGATGGTAGTACCAAGAAGCGAAACGTTTGAGAAAATGACTAAGTCACACCAAGGATTGGAGCCTTACAAAGGGGCTGGGGGGAACTAGTGTAGGTCAGCTTTTCCCCTTTCATGCTGTCCACCATTTTCAGCCATGGCTTGCCTCTCCCACCAAGGATGAAGGGACCAGGACCATCTTGGAAGCACCTGCCACAGAACCTAGGTTTGGGGCTCACCACCAACACCAGAGAAGTACACTTCCATTCCTCTTGAGTTACTTAGTGCCTGAGGCTCTGCTACAGCAGCACGAGAGGACCAAGCGCACCTTGAGCAGCCTTCCGCGAGCTCCGCCCCACCATTCTGATGAAGCTGCTCTCACGCCCTGCACGTTGGCCCATGATGCCCGACACTTACTTCGGTGTTCCACCATAGATGCCAGCCCTCCGAGGGATGAAAGGGACATGTTTGTCCCCTTAAAGTGTGGAAGGAAGAGAAGACAGAAGGACGGGCAAGCAGGCACCCTCTTTGTTGACTTTTTTAAGGAGGAAGAAGTTTGAAAGTTCGAAAGAACAGAAGTGTCCTACAGTTCGGAGCTGGGATTATGTGGCTTGATATCTCTTCTTGAGGTCTCCTTATATTTGTATTTGTTCTCAAGACACTTGCTGGTGTCGGCCCCTGATTTCAGTATATAGCTGCTGAAGCAAGCAGGGTGGGTCCCTGACTTCGTAGGCATCGTCTTTTCCTGATAACTCCTGCCCGTGGCTCAAGTTGCAGCTCCAGAATCAGCGACCTCAAGGCTGGCCTCTGGACTTCCATACACCTACCCGTACCGCTGCTGGGCTGGTCCTCCCGGGGCTGTGACTCTGTAGAGAGGGTACTGTGCCTTTAACCCAATGTTTCCTAGCACTTCTGTGCGAGTGGCAATGACAGAGTTTTTGGCAATGCCCAAAGTGTTGTACATCTGGAAGTCTCAAGAGGCCGCCACAGCCACATGAGACTATATGGAGTGCTTGCCATGTGCCTGGTGTGACTAAAGAGCTGCACGTTTTAGTTGCGATGTATTTTGGTTAATGTATATCTCAGTAGCTCCCCCTGGCTAGGAGCTAGCACATGGGACAGCACAATTCTGTAAACTCCTGCACTACTTACCAGAGTATCTGGTAAACCAGTATTGAAATAAACTGAATTTAGAAGCCATGTCCTATCTTCATCCTCAGTTTAATTAGTTAAAACTTCTCAAATACTAGGGAAGTTACTCATTTGTTCATTCAGTTTTCGAACATGGGAGAGGCTGTCCTATGCCAATGCCTTGTGGCCTTGGGGACTGCTTGCCTTCGGGATTTCTTGCCTTGACCATTGTGGTTCCACTGGGCTCCAATTCTGCCACCACTCCGGAGACAGCATTCCTGTGGAGATCCGTTCATGGGGCAGCGATCTGGAAGGAGGGTCCTGCCAGCCACAGGACTCAGGCCTAGGGAGGCCCCTCACCTGCTCTCTGATCAACAAGGACAGCCATGCATTACCTGGCCACAGTGACCACACTAGAGAAAGCAGGGCTCCTCGCAGTCAGGACACCAGCGCTGTCAGCACAGTGGAGGGCTTTGGGAGGGGATGCCAGCTGATGCTCCCCAGGTTTTGGCCTCTGTGCTCTGGCACCCAGGAGAATACTGGGTATTAGGGGCGAGGAGGCTTGGCAGGGTGTCCAGCTCCCTTGGGTCTGGGGAAAGAAGTAGCCTAGCCAGAATGAGGGTGGCAGAGAATGTTTAAGAGGCCCAAGGAATGTCTAAATGGGAATCCAAATATACAGTGAATGTGCAAGTTACAAATAGTTCTAACAGGAAAAGACACTAATCTCTCTGGCTTCCAGCGCTCATGTCCTACTGTTCTTGCTCCTTTCTGCAGTAGTTCTGGGAATCCTCCTTCAAGAGTACGGCCGCATGGTATAATAGACAATACAGGGAGTGCTGTTGCCAAGTGTCACCCACCAGAGAGGCAGGCTCCTAGGTACACGACGCTGCGTCCTCATCCACATTAGTCACCAGGTCCGTCACTGTGAGACTCCTGGCTCTTCTCCAAAGTCAGAACGACCATGAGAAATAACTGTCTGAATCACTGCAGGAGATCCGGACAGCCGGGACAGCACAACTGAAGAAACCAAAGACACTCATGAGAAAGCACTTCCAGAACTGCTTCAGAAAATCGCACGAACCACAGGATAAGAGCGTGTGAAGCAAGGTGAGGTATTTTAAGAGCAGTTCATGGTGATTTGTCTTTCACTGTAACAAATCTTTTTTAAATTTCTGTGTGCACCATATTCGCGCATCACGCCTTGTATGTGGGCAGGGTGCAGAGTGAGGCAAGCAGGGAGACGCGTGCAGAGCTGCTGGCAGCCGCCCGTGCCTGTCGCTTGAGCTTTCAGGTCTGTCCACAGGGCAGGCATTGCCATCGCAGCACAGCAGAAGCAAGTGGGCCGGCTTCCGCTCAGGGAATTTGGGAGGCGCTCCGGCCACTCGCTGAGCTGGGACCCGGCAGCCTGAGTAGGGCTGGCACACTGGCTAGGGGGGAGGGGACCACCAAAGCACCTTAAGTCACCCCACACTCTATTTCCCACATGCTGGACTGCTAGACAAAACTGTTGAGAAAGACTGGAATCCCCCGTGGATCTTCTTAGATTTTATTTCTCACCGCGGACTATCAGCAATGAGATAAATTTAGATTCCCTGTTAAGCAAGCCACCCCGTGGTAATTGCACAAATATGTTGTTTTAAATTACACTTTTATTATCTTGCCATTCTCTTCCAGCTTCTAATCCTTCTTTCTCATCACTCTCCGCTTGTCCCCGATCCATGCGGCTTCGCCTCCTAGGACGGTCATTAAGCTGCGCCGGCTCTCACTCAATGGTGGAAAGAATGAAAGCGTTTGGCGCTAGGAACGCCTGAAGAGACAGTTGGGAAGTGGCTGAAAATTAAAACCAGGCGGCTTAATGAAATTAATACAGCCTGTCTGAGAAAATGAGCCCCGGCCCTGTGCCCCTGGGCTTGCTTTTATCCATGACATCAGAGCTCAGAGGGGATGGCTGGGCAGGGGAGCCGGTTGGTGACCAGCCGGGGCAGGGGACACGCGGTGGGTGTCTTCTCTTCTGTCCCAGAGGATCTGGGGAAATCGCAGCTTGCTCGAGTCCGGAGGCTCCAGGAGAGTCTGGGTGGAGGCTAAACGGGTTCGTTTTCTGCCCTCCCTCCAGCACTTTTCCCCCACTGCTGCCTGAGCAGAGAGCTGCATCCAACCAACCAAGGAGCCCAGAGAGTCTGGTTTGGCTAGTAGTTCTCACTGGCGAGGAGGATCGCACTAAAAACTTGACGAACCAAGTGACTTTCACAAACTTGCACTCAGGAGTTCAGAAGCGAGACCAAGCTTGGCCTGGGAAATGCGATGGTATGGTGTGAGAAGGTGACATTCGTGTCCAGACCTCTCACTCTGGGAGCTCTTGGGTGGCGGTTTCTTTTGAGAAGGTGAACGATATTAATAAAGGAAAGCAGTGCCACAGTTGTCAGTTATTTAATTGTGTGGAGCTTTAGTTAAACAATAGCAGCAGTGAAGCTTAAGATAGACTCTCTTGCCGGGCGTGGTGGCGCACGCCTTTAATCCCAGCACTCGGGAGGCCGAGGTAGGTGGAGCGTTGTGAGTTCGAGGCCGGCTTGGGCTACAACGTGAGCGCAAGGCCGGCCTGAGCTACATAGTGCGACCCTGCCTCAAAAAACCAGGGCTGGGGAGTTTGGCTCAGCGGCTTAAGCGCCTGCCCTGGCAAGCGCAAGGTTGTGAGTTCAATCCCCAGTGCCGTGCCGCAAAAAAAAAAAAGATAGACTCTCTTATTTTGTTTTATTCTATTTTTAAAATTATTTTGTTTTATTCTATTTTTTAAATCCATTTTATTCAAACATAATTAAGGTAGATTCTTTGAACCGTTCATAAAATGCTGATCTTGTGAACACCACAGTCTCTAAAGTCCTGCAGCAGAGGGGACAATGAGCAAAGTCTTTTTGCCAGGTCATCAGCACAGGGTTCTGTGGTATGCCTCGGGGGTTCTGATGCGTTCCCCTGGCTCAAGCCACGGTCAAGCAATCCTGTGTGGACCATTGCAAGAGCACAGGCCAGGCTGAGGCAGGCGCAGTCCTGGTGCCGCCATTGAGTAAGAAGAGCTCCCAGCAGGCAGTGTTCCAATGTAACTCCCCGACTTCCCGCTTCCGCCTCCTCCATGTACACAGCTGTCTCCCAGCTCCTCAAACACTGGCTAGGCATGCAATCATGCTAGCACTCTGGGAGGCTGAGGCAGGAGGATCAAAACTTTGAGCCCCGTATGGACGACTCAGCGACTTAGGAATATCAGGTCTGTCTTCATCATCACTTTCTTGTCTCTGGGACAAAATACCCAACTTCTGAAACTTCAAGGCGGGGAGGTTAATCTTCGGCTCACAGTTTCAGCGAATCCGGATCCGCAGCCAGCCGGCGCTCAGGCAGAAGTGTCCAGCGGAGCACAGCTGCCGGCGTCATGGTGGCCAGGAAGCAGAGAGAGGCAGGAGGAGCCGCCGGGAGCGGCCAGACCCTTCCCGGTCAGGACCCCAGGGACCCTCCCCTTCCAACCAGGCTCCGCCTCCAAATGGGAGACTCTGGGGAGATTCTAAACCTAAACCCTAACGCTGTCAGGAAGAAATAAAAGTCTGGGGGCGTAGCTCAGTGCCGAGGCCCTGAGTTCGATCCCCAGTACCTCGAAAAGGAAACGGAGCAGCAGCGAGGGGCCGCTGTGGAGGGGTCCTGCAGACGAAGGACGGCACGGGGGCGCCAGGGTGGAGGGATTCTCTGAGCCCGGCCTCGGCCGGGGAGCGCCTTGGGGGCTCCCGGAGAAGAGAGCTGCGGAAGTGGGGGGGGGCGGCATCCTGTCTGTGAAGGAGGAGGGAGGACCTGCGGCCGACAAAGAGCGAGTGAATTCCGGGAGAGGCCTGGCCTGCACCCCGATTTCACCGCGCGCGGGAGCCGAGCAGAGGCCCCGCTCCTCCGACCCGACTTCTCATCCGCAGGCCGAGGTCCAGCCCATGGGGCGTTGGGGCCAGCCGGAAAATGCGTGGGGCTTTCGCACAGCATAGGAGCGAGAGCGGATCTGCCCTGGAACCGGCAGGTGCAGAGCCCGTGTCAGTCCTTGCTGCCCACAGCTGCGGGCCTCCGCGTCCCGGCCTGGGTGTCCTTGATTCCACAGGAGGGGGAGTCTCCGCCCTCACTCTCCTGGGACTGTGGCGAGCACTGCTGGGGAACTACCCAGAGCTCCCTAATAGCCGCGGAAACCTCAGTCAAAGACAGTTAATTCTCAGCAGAGAATCATCAATTATAGCTGTTTTTATTTGCACGATTTTGCTGGTATCACTAACCGACGGGCGTGGCCTTTCCCAGGTTGCAGTGCTCGCTGTGGGGCTGATTGACCTTTCCTGTAGGAAGGTGCCTCCATTTACCTAAAAAAGCCTCAAGATCATCCTTTTTATAGCTGAGTAATATTCCATGGTATAAAAATACCATGTCTGCGGTTGATGGCATTTTGGTTGTTTCCAAGATTTAGCCTGATCATTTTTTATGCCTAGATCTTGTAACTTGAACAACTACTTCTAAGATAACAGTATGCAATATATTGACTAGTATTGATTTTTTACTGCTTTTTTTTTTTTAATTCTGAATTACTTCTACCTTTTTTTCTGTTTTGCTTTTTTAAAATAAAAAAAAAAAAGGCAGGCACCACCATCCGACAGTCCGCACAGGCTCGGACACGGAGTGGACATCCCGGTCAAGGCCCCGGGCAGGCCTGCTGTGGAGAAACCCGCTCGCCCGCTCTCAGCAAGTCCGACCCTTTGACCCCCGAAGCACCGCCCTCCCGCCCGTCTGCTGGCCCGGGACTGGACAGGCCCCTGGAGCCCTCCGGGGAGAACCGGTCAGCGGCTAATGGAGACTTGCTCTTGTGTAGCAAGCAGCAGGTGGGAGCCGCGGCCACCTGCCCGGGCTGTGGGGCCCTCAGCCAGCCGTGCGGCTGCCGGGTCCCCCAGCTTTGGGTCCAGGCAACCCCAGCCACTTGGGCAGTGAGCTGTGCTGAGGGTACTTCAGACAGCTAGCGCTGCCTTTGACTCTAGAGAACAAAGTTCACAACCAAACGTGTTCACAGAAGTGAAGACCTTGAGTAGGAAAATACTTAGCCTTATATAAGAGTGAAAACTCACTGTCCTAAAACAACAGCAGAAACACCTTTTCACTTCTATGAATTCTGTGAAAATGAAGTCTATCCATTTGCAAACAAAAGACATTAAGGCAAGGCCTGTCTGCCAAATGAAGGAGCGAGTTATAAATCAATAATAACTCCTATGTGTGGCCTTGAGCCAAGACCACAGGGCCATCCAGGGACCAGGGCTGAGGATCTGGAATCCAGCTCTTCACATCCGAGAACTTCACATCTGAGAACCGTGACTCAGGGACTTCACATCGGAGAAATATGACAGGCATGATGAATAATTCAACGATTGGAATCAAGAAAACCGAATGACTCTCTGAGGGAAAACATTATATCACTAACCCTCGCCTTATTTAAAAATGAATCTCAACTAGAATATGAATTTAAGTATAAAATAGCTTCTAAATATATTAGAAGAAAGTGTAGCTAAATAGCTAACCCTTGGGTTAAGAAAGAACATTTCTACGTAATCCCAGGGGTGAAAATATAAAGAAAATTACTGACGGATTTCATGAATTTATACTACATAGAGATTTCTATATTTAAGGGAAACATTTTAAAAGGCAAAGAAAACTTGAGAAAAATTTTATAAGCTTTTTTATGTTCTTGCAACATATAAAAGAAAAATGATTTTTATTACTGCATGAATGAAAAAAAAGCTAAATTCCCTGAAAGGAAAGCGGACACAGAGCGTGGCCGGGAGAGGCGGATTCGCACACAACGTCCAGTAAATCCCTGAAAACACATTTGACCTCACTAATAATGAAGTAAATGGAAAAAAAAAATGAGCTATCTGTCTGGTAAGAGGTAATAAAAAGAAGTGGTAATCTTCATGCCAGTTTGCTCTTGGGAGCTGGGTCCATTAAAGGGAAGTAGATTTTATAAATTTTCAATGTAATAGAAAAAAGTAAAACTTGAAGATAGGCAAAAGGATAACTATGTCTTTTCAACTTCTCCCTCGGGGTAACTTACCCTATTTTCGCAGTACACAAAGGCTCCC
Source organism: Dasyprocta punctata (assembly GCA_004363535.1). Lineage (NCBI taxonomy): Eukaryota > Metazoa > Chordata > Mammalia > Rodentia > Dasyproctidae > Dasyprocta > Dasyprocta punctata. Next base: position 91,672 of record RJWM01002292.1, on the reverse strand, counting down.
CTCCCTGTGCGGCGTTGGTGCGTGTGGATGACACATTCTAATTCCTTCCTAAATTCCCTTCCCCCTCCCGCACTTCTCTTTCCCGCTCCGTGCGTCTTTTAGTCCCCTTCCCTTTAGCAAAGGTTCTCCCTGTTTCCTGTGATCTCTCCTTTATAATGCCCTTTACTTTACATGTACTAAATTACATGTACATAGAAGAGAAACCATGTGCTACTGAGGCTTGCGTGTCTGACTCTTTTCTCCTAACATTCTGCTCTCAAGGTGCATCCGTTTTCCCGCAGTGACTCCTGATCCGACTCACTATTTCCTGCTGACCAGGATAGGCCAGGACCTTGTAGGGGTCATGTTACCATCCAGAAATCTGACAGCAACAAAGCTGCCTCCTGTCCGGGGCCAGGTGAGAGGGCCCTGCCTGCAGACGCGGAGCGCGGGGAGGGGGCCGGGGTGCCAGGGGTGGATGACGGCCCCTGTGGGTTGTGCGGCTTGCGCGGTGCTGTCCGCCTACGACTCTGAGTCAGCGCCATCCGCTGCTGTCTCCCTGCAGGAGAAAAATACATCTCCGAATTACGTTCTCTGTGTCTCCATGACTGGTGTTTTTCACTTTTAAAAAATGATACTTTGACAGAAACTTGGTAAAAGCACAGCCAAAGCCTCCAACAGATGCATCTTCTCTGCCACAGTCATTCAGCTGCCGAGGATTTGCCCTCCAGAGGTGATCAGGAGGAACAGCTGTAAAGAAATCCAGGCGGCTGTCCACAAGGATGCTTTAAAAAGAGGAAAGTGACTTTGAAGGTTCTCAGCCTCGAGTGATTTGGGGGCACAATTCATGTTGGGAGAAAGCGCTGACTTTCAAAGCTAGGGGAGGGGTACAGTGGCCAAAGCTAAGATATTGACAAACAGAAGACGGTGTTAGGGACAATGTTCCCCATGGACACTGACCTGGACCCCATAGATATTAACCTGGACTCCACAGACATTAACCTGGACCCCCGTAGACAGTAACCTGGACCCCATGGACAGTGACCTGGACCCCATAGGCAGTGACCTGGACCCATGGACAGTGACCTGCCCCCAGTTAGCCAAGTCCAAGTAAACCTGACTCGTGTGTGCAGGTCCTACATAGGGACTAGGTGGCACACAAGGTAAAATCCCCCTCAGGATCACAAAATAAATGACAGTCTACCTGTAGATTCTTGTTTATATCTACAGCGTACTGTGAAGTGAAAAGTGTTAGAACAGGATGCTCGTTTGACTGCATTAACCAACGGGAAGAGCAGGCTGGGCTGCGCCATGACTTGCTCCGTGCCGCATGGAGCAGGAGCTTTGCGTAACCCAGCCAGCCCAGAGTTACTCTCACTCTGAGAACAACGGTTATCCCACAAGGGCCAAGGCAGGGCGTCTGCGCACCACCGCCCTCTGCCCAGCACTGCCGCAGGCACGGCCTGTTTAATAAGTTATTCATGTCAATAAAAAGTGGCTTACAGCACTGAAGGGTAGTTGATGAATAATTACAGGGCCCCCTACTGGGTATCTGTCTGGGTACTGGGCACTGCGCTAGCTCACTCTTGCTTGTCTTAGATCAGGAGGGGTGGGACCAAGTGGCTTGTTTATGAGATGTTTGGTGTCTACTTTCAGGCAGGTCTTTTAGAGGAGGTTAAGATTTGACTTGCCTCGGATGAAGCTCATGATGTGCTGGTTCAGGAGAGGTAGAGTCTGAAAGTTTTGGGAGCCTGTGGCCATCCAGTGTCGTCTGCAGTGCGCTGAGTAAACCTAATGTCCATTTAAGTTAGTTTGGGGGATATTACAGAAGTGGGCAATGATGCTGTTTGCATCCTGGGGTGAGAGCTATAGGGGCAATGAGGTCAGCTTGGTTAGGTCAGTGGAATAGTAAATCAGTGTCAGTGTAGACAGTGGGTTATGTGGCTGTGAACATCTTGGTTCTCAACATTCAGCCCACTAACACTTCCTAAATTCATGAAAGCAGGCCTCACGGAAGCGGGAGTTGTTTAGAAGTCAGCCCAAGAAACGATGTCATAAAAATGGGGAAAGGAAAAGGGCCAGGAGGTGACTTACAGGGAAAGCAAGATGCTCCCACACGTGACCCAAAGTCATGCCAGAACTGCCTCATACAGTGTGTGGGGGACAGAGAGGATGGAGGCGAGGACTGCGTGCAGAGTTCCCCAAGGGGCAACCGCCTGTGTTGCCAGTGCAGCCCAGGTGTCTTTGCTCCTTCTGCTAATTAACCACACGGGGGCGACTTTGTACCCCACCAGCAGGGTCCACCCACTTCACACTGTCAGGAAATCCAAGTGCAGGCAAAATTTCCTAACACCTGGAAAAGCAGAGAGCACCTGTTTTCCTGATGGACCGGCTTCCAGTGAGAGCTCAGCCCGTGGCAGAGGAGTGGAGGGAAATGAAGAAGGACTGAGTTTTTAGCATGATGTGTCTTCATATTCCAACTTCTGTCACTCAGCAACTTGCCTATTGGTAGGTATACGATACAAAAGGTCATCAAAATATACAGCGGATGTTTACATTAAAAACAATCGTTACAGGAGAGTCATATTGCCATGGGTTCTCCTCAAAATCCTCCCCCTCGCTTTGAATGCTCATCCCAGCACTCTCGCCACTTTCTGAAGCAGCTCTGGAAGTACTCTTTCATGAGTGTCTTCACAAGGTACAATCAATAATACTGTAAACGTCGCAGCTCAGTACTATCCAATGGAAGGCAGGCTCATAAAAATGTGCCAGGGTGTCCTCATTCACCTTATTCCCTGGATTTAGTGTCGTGTGTCTTCTGGATCTTCCCAAAGTCAAAGGGACCATGAGGTCAATGTTTTGAATCATTCAGGACATCAAGGCAGCCAGGACAGTGCCACTAAAGACCTTCAGGAAAGAGGACTCAGAGCTGCTTCAGAAACAACAAGAAAGATGGGATAAGTGTGTTTGAAGCAAGGGGGAGGATTTTAAGGGAGGTTATTGGTGATGTGTCTTTTACTGTATTTTTAAAAAAATTTGAACATTTACCATGTTTTTTGATCACATGCCGTATTGTACCTCGACACAGTGGAAAGAGTTGATGCCCCTTTTACAGAGGTGCAGATGAAGAGACCCTTCCCAGAGCCTAGCATCCGGCCAAGGCCACGCTGTCAGAGGCTTTGTCCTAAGACACTGACCTCTGCACCGCACCACACTGCCCACTGCGGCTCTGTGAGAGCAGCTCCCTCACCTGCTGGAGACACTGTGCTGAGTCTGCGCATTGTGTTCATAAACACAGGAATGTTCACAAAAATCACCCATTGTCTTCTATGAGGTTTTATTTCTGTCCCAAAGAAAAAGAGAAGGAATCCATCCCTAAAACTCTCTTCCTTAGAAGGCCGGATCATGGTGCAAGATCCTTCTTTTTCTGGATGTCCCACAACATCCTGTGTCTTTGACTTCCAACTCCTCCCCCAGATTTGACAGCCTCCCCAAATCCACCGAGTGGCTGGGCATTCCTCAGACACCCGTCTCAACCTTCCCTCCAGCCCTATGCAAGCACTTATCTATCCGCGTTGAGCTAGCATTTTATGCCAGGCTGCTTCGCTGCGGCAGTGCCTAGCCCTACCGGCTCTTGTCTTGGCAGAATCCATTCCTAGCAGCTGACACAGTGAGCATTTCTGGACACCTGGAGAAAACTCTGACCCAGCGGTGCCTCTCGGGTTTTCTGCCCAGGTGGTGGACATCACACCTGTGTGGCACTCGCCTGGCCAGGAGGTAAACACTAGAAGAGGGGCCGGCACTCTGGCCACCTTCCTGTCCCCGAGCAGGGCCTGGCCAGAATAGATGTGCCCCTCCCCTTGCTCGATGAGTGGTGATTCTACAATGAACCCTCACGTTTCTGAGAAGATACTTAGATGAGGAAATCATGCACTGAATCCAATTTGATGGTTAGGTTCTGTGATGACCTTATGGGGAAATTTGATTCGGATCTCATCCAGTTCAGTTTGCGACCAGAATCATGGAGAGAATTGAGCTCATGAACCAGGGTACCACTGAATTTCACTTCCACAACATGTGGGAGCTTCATGAAATTTAGAGGGAACTGAGAATTTCCCCTAGAAAAGATATAGAAAAGACTTTTAGATAAGTGAATTGAAAACATAAACTCTGGCAGGAACAAAGATGTTTTTTCTTTCTCTTTTACTAAATTAGTACCACTTGGTTTGAGGACAATAGATCTTTTTTGTCAAGCTTAAAATTGATTAGATTCCTTCTCCTTTTGTCAAAGTTTAGATCCATGACTTGAACATATTTTATGGGAAAAATCACACTGTTCTCTTTATGTAGCTGTTCATCCACTGAAAACAAGATGCCCTGCAGACACCCACAGCCCTCACAGGATTCCTGCTAAGTGAGTCAATCCGCTTACCCCATTTTGCAGGGGAAGAAAATCTGAAACACAAGTGAAAAAAAATTTGTGCATACAAGGCATGTATAACTGTGCTGATATTAGGACATAAAATATATCACACCGTGCTTCAGGGTTGAGTGCCTGAGCTCTGTGTTCCCATCTGTACTCCCCAGCATCCATTTCAGTTAAACGGTTATGGACGAAGCCCTGCTTTATGATTTGATTTGTAATACGCATTGTGAAAGGCGCAGTGCTCCTATGCGGGTCTCGGGATTTATGGACTGCATATTAACGTGCCCAGAGCAGCTTAAGAGATAAAAACAAAGTCAAGAGATAGCACAAGGCAATGCGAGAAGAGTGTGGTTCAGTTGCATTCTAAACCCTGGACAAGTTAATATGCGAAAGCAATTATTCGAGCCAGATAAACCAGGAAGAAGGCGTGAGCGGGAAGTCTGAGGCGTGAGGGTTTGGCAGATGAGGTTGGGCGGTGGCCCACACTCCCCTTGCAGATGTGAGAACAGGGTGAGGTGCTCTGTGGCTGGGGTGGGCACTGTGGGCTGACTGAATGCGCCAGGAGGGACTAAAGCTTCAGAGATGTACAGGAAACCAGCGGGGAGGATGGAAACACATAACCCTAACCCAACGAAGCTTTTCCTGATAGGTGACTTTAATGGCAGGGGTTTCTGGGAAAGAGAATAACTTTTTAAAAAGTTACTTGAAGAAAATGAACCTAACCCTAACCCTAAACCTAACTAACCCTAACCCTAACCCTGGCCCTGACACTGCTGAATCAAGTAACAGCCTCAGGAATGGGAAGTATCTGTCTTAGAAGCCGTGAAAGAGAAAGAAGGAGGCCCTATGGAAAACTCACCAGGAAACTGACTGGTCTATTTGATATTTATTTAAAGGGCTTTCATGAATGTTCTATATTAGGACTTAGCTCCTATGTGAGAAATTATTTTAAAGGAATGCCCAAAGTGCTTCCATAGCATTCATTTAGTTAACCTCCTGCCTCAATATTAGTGGTCCAGATTAAGTAGTTCTAACTCCTATAAGTAGCAGACATTTGGTTTTGAGTCTCCGGATCCCGGAAGGAGGCTCTGCGGGTGAGAGGAAGTCAGGGAAAGTGGGCAGACTGACCACAGGGCAGAGATGGGTCCAGTCCGCCTTAGTGGACGAAGTCCCTGTTGCTGAACCCGTCTTCCATCATCTTCCTTCTTTGTGCACAGCACCACGGCCGCCGTGTCCCCAGCCCACTGGGAAACAGAGCTGTGTGACCGTCCCAGGCCAGGCATCCTGTCTGCTTGCATCTGGCGACACTTCTCTGACATTGGTTCCCTCTCGTGAACATTCAGTTTTGTTTCAAAAACAAACGGAAGTTTGCAAATTCAGTACCATTGTTGTATGGTGCTGACTGTATGGGCATTTATTCATCAAGCCACTAGCCACCTCTTGGTTATGTGAAATTCCAAAGCTTTAGTTTCTAGAAGTTATAAGCATCTGGAGAGTATTGGGTGAGAATGGGAACCTGCAAGTGATTGTGTTTTCTTCTCTGATATTGTGTGCGTGCTTTGATTCAATTGCTTTTATTTAGGATCGGGTGCCCTGCTAAAAGCTACTTAATGTGGACTGCTGCTACAGAGCCAGGAGGTTAACTAAGGGAATGCTAAGGAAGCACTTTGGTCATTCCTTTAAAATAATGTCTCACATAGGAGCTCAGCCCTCATATAGGACATCACACACACTCTTTAAACAAATACCAAATAGACCACAGTCACTTTCCTGGCCAGTTTTCCATAGGGCCTCCTTCTTTCTCTTTCACAGCTTCTATGACAGATAGTTCCCATTCCTGACGCCATTACTTGGTTCAGCAGTGTTGACACCCTCAAGTCTCAGCTGTGCGCACCTCGGAGTCCAGGAGGGCGCGCGACCTCTTGGCTTGGTTCCATGCTGTGTCCCCTGCACACAGGCACAGGGCTGACTGGAGACGGAGCCGTGCTCTGCAAGGCAGATTCAGTGGGCAGACCAGAGACTCGACTTTCACAGCCTGCCCCCCAGTCTGGCTCCTTTGACCATTTAAGCCTTGGCGATGGACAGTCATCTTAGAAGTCAAGGTGGCCACAGGGACCCAGAGGGCTGTGCGTCTGTTCTTCCCACAGTGTGGAACTGAAAAGGGCTGATGCAGTCAGGAAGTGACACCTCACCCCTGCGCCCTCCTCTCTCCTGGGTCAGCGTAGAACCTCAGCAGCTGTCCACAGCCCCTTCCTGCCCCTCCCACCCACAGTGGTCCACACCATCGTACCACAGCTGTGACATCTGTCCTCATTTCACCTCCTTCCCTCCGGCTTTTCTGCAGGACTGTGGCCAGGTGTCCCTGGAGCCCAAGGCATAACCTGGGAAACGTCTTTGCTTCCTCCATTACCTTCACTGGGTCCATTTCCTACAAGAGCCAACAGGAACATTATTCACATAAGTTCAATTCTGCCATTCCATGTCTTAAAACTCCTGAAAGATCTGAAATTTTCTACCCTGCTTGAAAGACCTGCAGGGTGTGGCCTGTGTCCCCCCAACCCTCCACACCTGGGGCCTGGTTGTGAATCTAGAGGACTTGTCCCCCGCTGCTATGTGGAAGGACAGGGTCAGCAAACACGCAAGGGCTGCCAGCAGGGACAGGACTGATGGCACAGGCTGCAGGGACAGAGGGCGAAGTCCCCACGCTCAGTGGGCCACTCAGGTGACCCTTCGATGGACAAGGATGAGAGCAGGTGAGGAAGAGAGGCTTGGGGAAGTCTTCTGACAAGGACCAGGCAGAGGACTTCCAAACGGGAGGGCACCCAGCAGGTGACAGTGGGGGCACACACAGTAACTCTGGGGAGGGTGGCAAGGTGGGACAGAGAGCAGAGGCCCAGCAGGCAATCCTCCAACACCTCGCTTTACTCTCTCAGTCCACAGGGGATCTGGTCTGACTCAGGCTGGAGGTGCACAGTGGAGTTGTGTGGGGGGGTCATCATGGTGCACGACAACCTGTCCCCGACATGAAGATCTAGAAGAAGTGATATGAAGCGGGAAGTGCTCACTGCCCTGACTTCACTGGTTCAGGCCGCATGCACAAGTTGAAATGTCACACTGAACTTTATAACATGTGTCATTAATAGTTGTTAAACAAAAAAGAAAAATGACATTGAATTAAACATTCAAATTGCATACACAAAGTAATGCTAGGGAGACTTCCCAAGGAAGCACGATGGACTGGACCTCAGGGAGCTGGTGGACTTGGCATCCAGGAGGGTGAGGGGTGGCCCTTGTATGCCCAGCCCCTTGAGCTCACCACACTGCTGGTGTCCACGGAGAGGCAGGTCACACGGTGTCAGCAAGAGGGTGGGCAGGTGCAAGTCACAGCTGACCTAGCTGAGGAAGGCAGTGCAGAGCAGGGCGTGATCACAGACACTGCCCGGGCAGCAAGGCTGTGGCTGCTGCTCCCCCTGGCTTGTTGGCCTGCCTCTCTCTAGCCCTGGCTGGAATCCTAGGCATAGACCCTAGGTACACAGTCACTCTGAGACAACAAAAGCCCATCTTGAGGGTAGAGCTCATCACTACCACAGATCTGGAGTCTTTTGCAGGATGGCCCTGGCTGGCAGGCTCTCACTCTGTAATGGTTGGTACACTCTGTCAATCTGAGAAGTTTAGAAGTTTAGGTGACTCAGCAGTCCTACAGCCTAGGGTGTAGGGGACATGCCCTTGGGCACTGTTTACACCTTAGGATATTGCAGTGGTTGATACATTGTGTCAACTTGAGAAGTTTAGAAGCTTAACTAAATGACTCAGCAGTTCTATATCCTAGGATGTAGAGGACCCACCCTAGGGCGGGTAGCCTGCATACAATGTAAGGGAGGAAAAGAGGCTTGCTTGCCCTCTTTTTGTGCTCCTTGCTTTTGCTATCTTCTATCACCATGAACTTTTGGGCCTTTGCCATTACACCCTACCTTGGAGCCAGTTGGTTACAGACTGAAACCTTCACAAACTGTGAGCTAAAGAAACCTTTCTGCCTTTAAATTTGGGTGTCAGGTATTTTGTCTCAGCAATGAGAGAAAAGTAGCTAAGGCACACTCCAAGGGTCCCCAGATCCCTGCTGGCTTGTGATCCTGTTGTGCTCGGGTGGGAGCAGAGGAGTTAGGAGAAGTGGTACCAACTCTTTCAGCTGGGGTGTGGATTGAGAGAGCACTGGGACCTGAGTTCAAGGTCAGAGAACCCAGAGGAGGCAGGTGGGCTTCCTCTCACTGCCTGGAGGACCCTCTTTTGGGGCCTGGACCACTGCAGCTGCACACCTGGCCACACTACCACTGAGCACTCGGTGCCCAGCCAGTAACCCCCATCTCACCATAGCTTGAGAGACACAAGGCAAAGCAGCATGAAGGTATTGCAGAGGAATATGGGGACAAGTGGGGGCTGGGAGAGTGAAGGGGAGAGGAAGAAGTGGGGAGAACACAGCACTGGGATGAGGCACCCCAAGCTGGAGCCAAAGGGAGCTCTGCACTGTGTCTGTGCCGAGTCTTCGCCCCACAGAGTGGGGCCCTGTACTCACAGGCTGAGGCAGGGCCTGCAGAGACTGTCGGGGCTCCGCAGCTCCACCCGCAGCTACCACTGCCACAGGGCAAAAGCAAACACACGGGACACTGGCGGGACCCAAGGTCCAACACATTGGTGCCCAAGGTGCAACCCTTCTCCCTCCGCTGTGTTCTGTGGACCGACACCACATCTGTAGCATCACAAGGTAGAGCAGAGACAGGAAGATGCACGTGGACAGACAGTCAGCCAGCTCCAGGCCCTGGGGCTCCTGTCTGCTCTGCGCAGCAGGAAGTGACAGCGAGGTGCACCAGGCCCCTCCTGCTGCTGGGTGGAATTGGTAGAAGTTAATCGAGCCTTAGGCGCATGGAGGTCAGGATGCCCTTGGATGGGAGATGGAGACGGGTGTCACTGAGTATGGTCACAGCGGCCCAGAGCCTTGTAGATCCAGGAGAAAGTCAAAGCTGAGCTCTCCCGCTGCATTTCCTTGGGTAGTAAATGAAGGAATAGTTTCATGTCTGCCTTCTACTTCCATCTACCTGGCCCTGGGTGTCCAACAGAACAGCTCTGGCCTTCTACCCTCTTTCGTGGCTGTCTTCTGGGTGCATAGAGGCTCCCCCAAGGGGACCATTGTCTCCAACATAAGGAACCCTCTTGCCGCAGTAGCCACTGCTTCCCACAGCCTCAGGCTCCTCAATTTAGCTTCTACAGTGTCATAGTCAGGGCTTTCAAGGGTATTGATTTAATACAGGAAACATAATTTATAGGATTATTTTATAATATTCACCCAAAAAGTCAAATGTAGAAGAGTACAAGAGATTCATCCACACACTAGCAATTCGAAGAATGCAACCGAGGGCCTGGGTCCCATGGCAATGTCCTGCACAAGTCCAGCTGGAGGCCCAGAGCCCACAACAATGTCTCACGTGAGTCTGTATTGAGGATCTGCACTGGGAAGGCCCAAGGGCCAGTGGTGGAAGCTAGAAAGTCTGCACCAGCAGGGTGAAGGGTCTGTGCCCGCAGGCTGAGGGATCTGCACTTCAGCCAGGAAGTGACGCTCAAGGCAAGGACCAGAGCTCCTCCAAAGAGAACTGCAGCCATCCTCAGGGACAGCGAGGCCTCGAGCTCCTCCAACAAAGAAGACAGCTGAGCTCATGTCAGGAAAGCTAGCATGACAAGAGAGGAAGCTCACCAGCACCACCTTCCCCTCCAGTTCTCCTTTCATGCTGTTGGCAACAGTCCTCAGGTGGGCCTTCCACCCTGACTCAGCTCAGCCGGGTTTTACAAGTGGCCATGATTTAATCCGCCACATGGAGGTTGCTGGGGTCCTGGGAGCCACCCCAGGGCTTCTGTCCAGTTCCATGTGCACCAGCTCCATGCTGGCCGCAGATGAGGGGGGGCCACTTCCCTTCTCCTCCTGCTCCCCTCCCCCTCCTCTCTTCTCAGCTCAGTGGGATGTGTCCCGAACACCGACACCCCGCACAGCACCTCCCGCCTCAGCCCTATCGCCTGGGCATCCCCCTTCCTTCCTCCTTCTCCGTCCTGGAGGTCACAGGAAAGTTCTCAGCAACAAGCAGCCACACCATCCGCTCTTCGCAAGCCCTTGGAGGCAGGGTGGCCGTGTCCTTCCTTGGAGACCGCAGCCACAACATGAGAACGCTCAGATGTTGGCTTGAACAATTTTGTACTTTCTTAAACTAAATTTGCTCTAAAATGGAAATGTATTTTCCTATTTCTGAGTGAAAGCAAAGTTTCAGGAAGAAGGGGCGCGTGTTCCCCGGGGGCTCCACATCCTTCTGTGGCACAGAACTGAGGCTGGGAGCAAAGAGCTGCTCCCGGGGGACCACTCGAGACGCCACCACCTAGCCAGGGGGCGAGCAGGAAAGCTGGAGTGAAGGGATGTAGGACCATGCACAGGCAGACAGAAGAAAACGCCCTCCGCCAGAGGATGTCCAAGAGCACGCAGCTCCCCTCCCTCAGGGTCTGATGTAGTTTAAATATGCTGGGAAATTATGTCTAAAACACGCGGGGAAAGAGCGACACCTGGTGGACAAATATTGACATTACATCACAAGCTGGAAAATGATACAACAGATTGGAGTTCTGAATTATAGACTGTTAGGAGTTGCAAACTACCCAGGTTTATTTTTTTTAAATATGAAAATATAGCTCATTTTTCTTATGTGTGGGTGCATGAAAAGAAATAATAGATTTTTTTCATAAAGAAAAATATAAGAACTTCTAAGAACAAGTTATTTCTTCTTTGAGCTTTCCTTGGTTTTTAGACTGAATCTAACAGCTGTCTCAGCAGGCGCATAAGTCGCTAAATGAAGCCAACAGCGACCTCGTGGTTACGTGGGATTCCAAAGCTTTAGTTTCTAGATGTTACGGGTGTCTGGCAGTGGTGAGGGTGGGGTGAGGGAGACCTTCGGAGGGGTCCTCTAGGCCGCTGTGGGACTCAGCAGACCCCAGGGACCCCCAAGACCACAGACCAGTGTGCACGTGTCTCTCCAGCGTTCGGGGTGCTCTGGCAGGAAAGCGTGGTTTCTCTGGGAAGTTTGACAAGAACAATGCTCCTGTAAACCTCGCTTACTTCCTATGAGTAGCTGAGCGTGTCAGGCTGTTTTCTGATGCCGCTAACACACGGTGACACCATACGAAAAACTGGGTGTTTAAAAGAAAAGGTGTATTTTGATTTTGTTGGTCCAAGTCCCAAGGTCTGCATCAGGCAGTGGCCTACTTGCTGGCAGGGTGTTGAGGTGCAGGGTACCCATGGCAAGAGGACCCAAGAGTGAGCCTGTGTGTGGATGCACCCTCTGGAGACCTCATCTACTCTGGTCACTTCCCTAAAGACCCTGCTCCAAACACCAAGGGCAGACTCAGTTTCTACCCTTTTACCAGAAGTCTGCAATGAGGGGTCCAATGCCAGCAGGTGTTTTGGAGGAGATGAACCACATACAAATTACAGTTTTCTGTCCCCAGTCCCCTGGAAATCATATCTTCTTACATATGGAATCTTTCCATTCAAATGGTTCCAAAGTCTTAACTTTTTTGAATGTCTTTTCAAAAGTCCAGAGTCTCCTCTGAGACTCGGGACAAACTCTTTTAGATGCAGGTCCTCATAAAGTCAAAAAGCAAGTTACACACTCCCAGGATACACTGGTCAGACGGCAAGAGACTAAACGTTCCTACACCAGACCGGAGGAACAAGGAAACACCAAGGCGTGGTTGGCACAAGTGAAGCCGACACGCAGCAGGCAGACAGCACGCCTCCGAGCCCGCGTCCAGCATGCCGTGCAGTGGCGAGGGGTCTTCGCGTGCCCCTCAGTGCCGCTGGTTACAGCCTCACGGTAACTCCTTTAGGTTTGCTTCGCTGGCTGCCTGAAGTTCTTCCCTTGGGCAGCTGTACTTCTCTGGCGTCACGCGTTAGCTCCACTAGGCGCTGCACCCCTGGGGTGGTAAACCCGTGCCTGGCCTCCTAGGCTCTCCTCTGAAATCTCAGTGGGAGGCACCGGACCCACGCTTTCCGCGTGTTGCCTACCTGCAGGACCAGTTCCATGGAGACACCACGACCGCCCCCTACATGAGCTGTACCTGCCGGCTTGGGTCACAGCTGCAGCTGCTGTGCAGCGCTTCTGCAGCCAAAACCAGGGAAGCGATCCTGAGGTCGCCCTGAGCTGTGAGCCCAGGCAGTGCCAGGGCAATTCCATCCTGCAAGGGACCTGGGCCTGGAAAGGAGGAGCAGACTCGAAAGCCTGCCACACCCTCCCGTGCAGGACCCCTTTGCCGCCTGTTCTTCTAACACCTTCTCACTTTTTCCTAGTGAGGTTGCAAATTTTCCAAATTGTGTATTGTTTTTTAAATTTTTAGGTTTTTTTGTTCTACAGTCTCATCATAAATCTGATGAAAGGGGCCCGTAGGACCCATGCTGTGGCCTGAATGCTTTATTGTGAAATCCTCTGCCCGATACTTTTTACTTCCGGCCTTCCCCAAAGTCTTGGGTCAGGGACACCAGGCACCCCTATTGTCTGCAGCAGCAGCACGAGGGTGACAACTGCTCTAATTCCCCCAGGACCTTAATTTCCATCTGAGACTCCTGCGGTCCCTTGGGCTCCCGTTCCGAGACCTCCCCGATCACCCCAGTGCGTCGCTGCCAGCAGTGCATGGACTTCCGCACTCCCTCACCCCGCCGCCCTCTCCCCCCCTTTCCGTTTGTCATCAGCGAGAACCCTCTCAGTACCAACTTTGTCTTCGTCTGTTCTGTTACCAACAGCACAACACTGCAGACTGGGTAATTTTAAATGAAACAGCTTTATTTCAGATTATGCATCTGGACATTCAAGGCTGGCGGCCAGGTCTGGTGAGGCCCTTTGTGGTGGCAGAGGCCTGAGAAAAGGCATCACAAAGCAGGGCGTGTGTCCCCTCTGTCCTCTTCCTCCCAGAGCCAGTCCTGGGGGCACCATCTGGATGACCGTACTTATTCTTAATAATTTCCTCAATGTCCTAACTCCAAACCCCATAATAGGGTTAACTTTCCACTCTCTTAACCATACACAGTCAGGATTAAATGTCTTGAGAAATGGCTTTGAAAAAGGTACAAAAAAATGTACTATCATTTCTAAAGGGATTCTTTTTTCCACTCCAGTTAGTTCCAGTGAATTGGATTCAGTCTGACATTTATTTAGTACCTATTATGTGAGCAATGTTTAGCACTTAAAACTCAAGACTCACCGCTAAGGCACAAAAATCCTTATAACCAAGTCAGAATGTGGTGCTAGAAAAATTACAGAAAGGGGTAAAAAAAAGAAGTGGGTGTGACTCGGGGTTGCAAAAGGTAAAATCTAGTCTCTGGAAGACCAGCCAGGATTTCCACATGTAGAGCTAAAAAAGGGGTCCCAGGCAAAGGGGAAGCCTGAAAAGTAGGCTGAGGCAGGAAGGCCTCCAGGTTCCCAATGCTGTGTTGCGGCTGTGCCTGTGGGCAGCCTGTGGAGAGGGAAAACACTGGCAGCTCCCGAACTAAGGTACTTCGGGAAAAAACACAAAATAAAAGGGAAAACCTGAAATAAAAGGGAAGTTACTGTGTTGATAAACCTGTCTCAGATAAAAAGGCGGGGCTGGAAAATTGTCAGCATCCCCGCTGGCCTCCTTTCTCTCTAATGGGCCATGGTGTCTGCCTTTCAGTGGCTTCCCCGGCGCTTCTGCTCCCTTCGGCTTCCTCTAACCCTGCCCGCCTTTCCCGTTCGCCTGTGTCTGAGAAAAGCTGCTCCCCGCCCGGCCCAGCGGACTCCCAGTGGGCACGGGCCTGTGTGCTTTGGATGCCCGGGACAGGAAATCGTCTGGCTCCTTCACGGCGCAGCGAGGAGCGGGCAGCATGGGTAAGCAAGGGCAGCACTGGTAAATCTAAAAAAAAAAAAAAAAAAAAATCAAAAATTTCCAAAGAAAAGTCTAGATGGCTGTTTGGAAAGGTTTTTTGTTTTGTTCTGTTGTTTTTAAGGTTTTGCTTCACGTGAACATGCGACGCTCGTGTTGAACGCTAAGAAATTTGGACTGGGGCAGAATGCGGGAAACCACAGGAGCCCTCCCAGGAGATACTAATGGCAACAAGCTGTGACTAAGAGGACTGTGGTGTCCGGCTCCACCGGGTGTGCCGTTCCCAGCACCCAACCTGCTTTCAGCAGCCGCGCTGCTCTCAGTATAGCCTCAGCCCCAGCACCAGTGCCGCGCTCCGCCGACACAGGACGAGTCGCAAAGAAGAGATAAGGCAAAGATAAGGCACCGGAGGCTCTGCGAGCTTTGACCACTGATGCTCAGGCCTCCTCACATGAGGTCCTTTGCCTGACTCCCCCACCCCCCTTTCCAAGCCCGATAAAAGGCCCAGCTTTTTTGTTCTCCGTGGACGGTCTTTTCGCCCGCCGTCTGCCAGCACCCAGGTATATTAAGTCTTATGCCCCGTCGCCTCCACAGAAGCCTGTCGGTTAGTTTCTGACTCGCGTCACTTGTCACATCGGTGGCTGGCGGTGTTATACTGTGACCGCTAAAGCGAAAAACCTCTGTTCATCAAGAGGATCAAAATCTGAAAGTACCCAGTGATCGCGGTCTGCGTGACGCCTTCCCCAATATACACGATCGCGGCTGGATAATGACCCACGGGCCTAGGCGAGGTGGCCGCGGGTTCGCGAGGACGGTGCTGGCAGGGGTGGAAGGCGACACCCACAGCGGGGCCCGGGAACCTGACGCTAGGGTTCCGGGAGCTGCCGCAGCGCCGGGCGTGGAAACGGCACGAGGGGCAAGAGGTGGGAAAGCAGGGAGCCATGGGAGGCGAAGGGGAACGGCCACGACAGGCGCACGCCTCGTCCCAGGCGCTGAGGCGCATCGGGGGCGGCCGGAGGGCCTGTCACTCCCACTGCCAGATCCGGGCGGCCCGGGACAGCTAGGATCTCCAGGGTTGTAAATCGCGCATTTTCCCGTCCGGGACGCGGGTCCTACCACACCGGCAGGCGGGGGTCTTACGTCACTGACTGGCTCCTCCTCCTTGGTGAAAGAATTTAGGTGTCTATAGAAAGCCTGTTGCACAACGAGTTAGTAACAAAGGACAGACCGTCAAAAGTGGAAGGAATGCCTCTCTTACGCTTCTGCTCTGTTTGGCTTTTCCTTTTCTGGCATCTTTCCAGCCTCGTCGCGTGGCTCCATTCACCACTTTTGTTCAGGCAGTGTCTCGGGCAGCCCCACACCAGGGCGAGGGGCGGGGCGGACCTGGGTGGGGCGGGGTCCTGGATGGGCTGCGTCGCGCTCGGGGGCCGCGCCGGGTAGCGCTTCTGTCCAGTGCCTGAGGCGGCTCTGGTCCGGAGAGCCCTTCGCCAGCTCCACGGGGACCTCTGTGCACGGATGGACCCGCCCGGACCTGGCGGGAAGCGGCCTGGCAGGCGGCGGCCCCGGCGGCACCAGCAGAGGCAGGGCAGGGCCGAGACCGCGGGCCCCTGAGGTGTGCGTGGTCAGCGGGCCCGGCGAGACCATGATGCCGGGCGAGACCCACTCGGCGGCGCCCGGGACGGCGGCAGACCTCGCGCGGTGCCAGGGCTGCGCCTCGCTGCAGCAGGTGAGACGCCTCCCGGGGCGAGGGCGCGGGCCTCCGCGCGGGACCCTGGGCCCTGTCCCCGCCTCTCCCTTTCCCCTACGTTGTTTGGGGACCTCCTGTGGGTTCTGTTTGGGCTCGGAAACTTGGAGTTCACTTACAGGGCTGCGATCGCGGTGGGGCGCGGAGTGGACGACACGCCCCCGCCCGAGGCTCCCCAGAGTTGATTTTGGGGGTTGTTGAATGACAGTTGAAATGCTGAGTGAGGTTGCCCCTCAGAGGCCTTTGAGCGTCTGGCCCATCGGAAGTACAGCGTTTGTCGTCGGAGGCATGATCTGTGACACGTGGGTTGTCGGGGTCATTCTTCAGGGCTTGCGGAATGCATTTAGGTTCATATCAAATGTACCGCCTCGAGGTTAATTTTTAAAGAAAATCAAGCAATTTATCAAGTCAAATGACCTGTCAGTTTGATTAATCTGTTAAAGGCGTGCAGAGATTGGAAGTTTCAGACATCTGTGTGGGCTGTTTGTTCTGTGTACTGAATTGCTACAGTCTGGCTCCAGGTCTTACGGGAGTCGTGAAAGCAGTGCCAGGTATTCATTTCCTGCGACCCTTCTCGCTGCCTGACAATAAGATTCTGAATTAACCTCTTTACGGTCAGTGTCTCTAGTGGTAGAATGGAACCCAGCCATACCATAGCTCCCTCGTGCAGCCGTCACCTACACTGGTCAGAGTTCTAGGCATCTGGGTATTGCTGTGAACCAGGTGTGAGGGGGAGATGCGTAGCCTTTAAGTTATCGGGGACGGCCTAGATCCCCAATCTCCCGAAGGAGCATACGGTGAAGGCTTAGATAAACGAGACAAATCATATGGTTCTAGGGTTCCAGGAGGGTCAATGCCCCTACAGAGTTCTTGACTCTGTAGCTGAGATGAGGGCTAAGACAAAGAGGGGATACTGAGGGGCATGTCGGAACTGAGCAGGACTTGGGAGTCACTTCAAGGACATCTCCAAGTAGGAAAAGATGCCAGAAAAGGAGAACTATGTTATCTCCAAGATGGCCTTTGTGGTGGGACTGAGATGCCTGCATGGCAGTCTCTATTAACATAATTGATTATGGAGCCAAGATGTCCTCAGCTGCGACCTTCTTTACCTTGACCTTTGAGGTATCTCTGACCTCATCGTCCACTACAGGCCTCAGTCAGGACCAGTGATTCATAGAGGTTCACTTACTAGGAATCTGCTCCCATCACCAGGCAAGGGGCCTAGGCCTAGGACAGGCTCACAGATAAATAAAAAGTCAATTAGTAAATTTTAAATCCTGCTCAGCGCCGCTTCATAGTGATCTCCAACGTAAGTGTTGGAAAGGAGAATGTTAAAGTGGCGGTCTTGTCTTCTGACTGGGATGGCCGGTGGGGTGTCGTGGGGGTGACAGGAAGAGATTCGGACAAACGAGTGAGTAGTGGGTGAGGTGAGCAGGGAGCCACAGAGTGGAGAGGGTGACAGGTGGAAAGAGCCTGTGTGCGCAGAGCACTGTCCTGCTGGCCTGAGCGTGGTGCGAAGGGGACATGGTTGAAGATGAGACCAGGAAGGAACGCAGATTGATAGGCTACAATGAGAAGCCTGACTTTTCTTTTAAGTGCAATGTTTATGAATTTATTCCACATGTTTTAAGTGTTGAGACCAGGAAAGGGTCTCCTCCAATGCAGAATCCAAGGAGAGTTTTCCAGAATCTTTAATAAATTGTTTTTATTGTTTGAGGCAGTTCACCAAGTCAAAAACTATTTATTGATCACTTGCTATGAATTAAGCACTACAATTTACTACAATGTGTGAGAAAGACATTCTTGAGCTCTTGGGGCTTCTACTATA
This sequence comes from Dasyprocta punctata, assembly GCA_004363535.1. NCBI lineage: Eukaryota > Metazoa > Chordata > Mammalia > Rodentia > Dasyproctidae > Dasyprocta > Dasyprocta punctata. The sequence goes on along the minus strand of RJWM01002292.1, from coordinate 73,774 downwards.
GGACGAGGGTAAGACGAAATGTGTCAGTTATGTTGGAAGGTAGTGAATACCCTGGTGGTAAGAGCTGAGAAGGGAAGGGAGTGAGGGGACGAGAAAGAGGTCAGCAGCTTTGGAACTGAGAGTCTGGGAGGCCAGGCAGGCTGGCGGGGACTGGATGTTCCAGGTCTGATGAGGTCAGAGAGGTGAGACGAGGGCTCACTGTTGTGAGCGCTGGAGTTTTCTGAATGAGGCTGTGAGTCATGGGAGGTGTTTGCATACAACAGTTGGCGTAACGGCTTCTCAGTCGGGGACCTGAGCTTCCCTCACAAGTGTGTCTACCATGGTGTCTCCATCTGGAAAGCAGCCACTGTATTCTTCAGGTCGTTCAGGCCGGAAACTAGACGCCATCCTCAGTGCCTCGGTTTCCCCTTACAACGGGAAGCCATCAGCTGGTTCTCCTGGCTGTACCTTCACTTTCCACCTTCTTTTCACTGCCTTCCCTGCTTCCACCTTGTTGGGAAACACTTTGATTTGAGATTATTGTACAAACTTTTTGAGGGTTCTCCTTCCTTTACTCCTCTGCACATTCCCACTGTTGGTTCTCCTAACAGAAATGAAATGAAGGTAGCCCTGTTAATTCTCTGTACCTAGCAGTCTGTAAACTTCTGTAAGCAGCAAGTTCATGAAGAGTGAGGCTTTGAGGACTCGTTTACTTGCTCACCTCTGCCCTCAAGGTCTGAAAACAAGTATATCCAAAAAATGACTACAGCCTTAGTTTGCAGACCACTCCTTTGGATCAGGACACAGCGTTGCATTTGGATTCCTGTTGCCTGGAGTTGGAATGCCTTTTTTGGGGGAAAAGGTGGTCAACTGGGAGCAGTCTGTCTGGAACAGTTCTTTAGTTTTCTGAAACGAGGCTAGGAAAGACAAGGTAAGATCCCAGCAGATTATAGAGAACCTTCAGTGGTACTGATCATGAGGTTTTGTGTTTATTTCTGCTTGTGTTAAAGAGTGGTGGTTTTGCACAGTGAACACACCAGAGCTGTACTTGTCAAAGTAACAGGTGCTAGAGTGCAGGGTGAGTTGGGAGGGGTGCAGCTGAGTAAGTTAAATGACTGTACTGATACTAGTGATAATAAAAAGCCTAGATTAATTGACATTCCCTGGGCAGAGAATGGAGAAGATAAAGATTCTGCGTGTGGGAAACTGAAAAGAGAAGATGTTCTCAAGTAGGGAAACTAGCAGGTCCAGAAATTTAAAACTTGAAAACCATGAAAGTTGTGATGGAGGCAGGAGAACCAGCAGGCCGAGATGGGAGGGCATGGGAAGCGTGCGGCTGACCTCTGCAGTGACGTCGGGCTGGGGGTTGTCAGCCACCTTCACATTTGTTTGTGGCGCACGCTGCCTCTACCGTCTTCTGATACACTTCCGCAGAAGTGGAGAGGAGGCCAGTGTGCCTGAGCACTGGGTTTATCATGAGAATTTTATGGGAAGGGGTTAAGGATGGGAAGATAAGGGAAGCCTGTTCTGTTACTTAAAAGAAACTTTGAAGACAGCTGGAGTCAGTGAAGTAAAACCAGCTGGGTAATGAGTATCCTTTGATGAGGTTGAGCTTGGAATGGTGAAAAGGAGGAAGAGAATTGAACAGGGGCATATTGTAGAGGGAATCAAGATTGGAAAGAGGATTAAGGAAAAGCAGTTGTGCTGGTCAGTAGTAGATGGATAATTAATCACCTTTAGGAGTGACTTTTCTGTGTTTACTGTGTATCACCACATCACGTACAGTACGACACTGTACTTGAATTAAGCTTTTGCTTGAGAGAAGCTGAAGAGGTTACATGCAGAGAGAAGATAGTCTGCTCAGCAGCGCCACACGCTGACAGTTATTGACCTCAGAAACAGTTTACAAGAAAAATGTAGGAACCTTTGCTGTGGAAGGCACCCATGTGAGTGCTGTGACTTCATTCCCGCTCACCGGTAGCATTAAGCTAACAAGTCTGTGTACTGAACCGGGCAGCCCTTTACTTGCACTGACAGTTTTTCTTTCATGTCCTATTCCTCCCTTATTTTCTGAGTAGTAAAAGAAATGCAGTAGTTGAGGCAACACAGAGATACAAACAGCCGTTGCTCCGTTGAGAAGTGCGTAGCCTGACGGCATTTCACTGGCCCCTCTGTGGTCTCATAAATCACCGCAGCCCACTTCTCACCCTCACTGATGACAGTGGTTTGTCCCCCGTCTGCAGCGTAGGGTCCATGTGGTGCAGAACTTTGGTAGTCATGTAAGTCAGACTGTGGTGATGTTATGTAAATTAAGCAAGTCTTAAGTCGCATGGTTTTAAGTCAAGGTAGTTAGCTGAAGGAAGTCATTTTATTTTGCCAGTTGCTTGACTTCACTGCAGAACAAAATAACTGTACTCTTGAGAATCCAGATGACAGTCTGAAACTGTTCATCTTGTGTAACTGGATTAGATTTGGTCAGTTTGGCTGCCCTATTGACAGATTTGAGTTTATTATTTATAAAAACTTGTGCTGGATTCCCATTGATAGTTGCCAGAAGTTTGAACTTTATGGTTTCTAACTTGAAAAATATTTTGTCTCAGACATGCGGATTTACAAATCGGTCTGTGACAAGAAATGCTTGTAAAATTGTAATTCACTCCTTTTCCAGTCATTGGTGTGTTTATTAATGGCATGTGGCATACAGTCAGCAGAAGAGGCGTAGAAGCTCTTTCTCGTTAGGGTTGTAGTCAAGACAAGAAGCAACCTTCCTATAAGTGTGATGTAATACATTTTGGTGGGGGAAGTCCCACACGTGTAAAAGGTCAGCTTTGAAGGACTAGTGTGACCTCTGAAGGTTCACAGAAGAAGTGAATCTCAGTTCAAGTCTGAAAAATGATTTGCAGTTAACCAAGAGAAAAGAGATTGGGAGGGCAGTGTTGTAGGCGGAGGAAACAAGTTGTGCAAAGGCTTGGAGGAGAGAAGTGGTTTATGGTGGAGGAAGCACAAAGTAGAAGATAGTGGTGTATTTCCTTGAAAGGTGAATGCTTTCTGACATCTTCATGTTGACAGCATGCAGCAGTTTTTTCCCACCCATAGTCCCGTTCAGATTTTGCTTTCCTGCCTGAGAGGAGCATCTTCCTTTCCTGTTGAAGCTCCTGGCAGGAATGTGTGTGTGTTGTTGTCATGACTCTTCAGCCACCTTCATTTAGAACTTACATAGTCTTTGTCATTTGCATTTGTGCCAGTTGAAAGCGTAGAGCTTTGTGTTCCTGAGGGAACGCGGAGCGAGGCCTGAAGATGTTTTTGGTGATCACAGTGTGTTGAGAGTGTGAGACCATGCCCAGTTTCAGTGGTTTGCTAGCAGTACTCACAGACTCGGGGTGCAGATAGACTCAGGAGTGCGATTTATTGTAGAGAAAGGAGACAGAGCAAAATGAGATGTGGAAACTAGGTCTGAGCTTCCAGGCTGTGGGTGGAGTTACACACGTCACAGTTTCCCCAGTGGCGTGCTGTGTCAGTACACCACATGAAGCACTGTCTTCCAAGGATTTTATTGGGGTTTGTTGTCTGGATACCCTCTGCCCACCACTTGCCCAAATTCCAGACTCCTAGAAGGAAAACATGTGTTTAACATAAATCTCCTTGCAGATTTGGCTCGGCAGCCCCCTTCTATCACCACGGAATGGTGGGAGAGAGCCTTTCAGGAATGCGAGTTTCCGGATACCAACCAAGGGCCACCCTGGCCAGCAGGCCTTTCCAAGGACAGTGGACTACAGCCTGCTGTGTTAACTCTGCCTTATACACACTTGGGGCTGCGAGGGCTGTGGCCAGCTCGGAGAGGCCGGGGTACTGCTCTCATCCTGTCTCCCAGCCCAAAATGTCAGCAGTTGTTTGAGAAACTCCTTCTCGTGCACCCCTGAGTTTCTGCAGAGGATTGGTTCCCAGATCCTCCTGGATACCAGGATCCGGCCTCCCAGGCCCCTCATGAAATGGGACAGTGTGGTATTTGCATATATTGTGCACACACCTTCTTGTATTTAAATCATGCCTTTCAGAGTACTTTAAGTACCTAATACAGTATATATTCATCTTTTTTTTTTTCTTTTTTTTTTGGTACCGGGGATCAAACTCCTGACCTTGCAATTACCAGGCAGGCACTTGAACCGCTGAGCTAAATCCCCAGCCCTCCTAATACAGTATAAATGGTATGTGAGTAATTGTTGTGTCATTTAGGAAATAATGATGGAGAAAAATGAACAAATTCAGTACACATTATTTTCCCCAAATATTTTCTCTCTATAGTGTTTGAATCCACAGACTGTGTTGTTTGTTCAAGCAATCCGTTTATCCCATTGTCATCTGTATTATTTATTGCTTTTGCTAATTTGATTAGGGAACCGTTTTGCTAACTCTCCTGGCCATCTTTTATGTCCACCTGCTGCCATCCCTAAACTTTACTTCTCTGCACGGCTATCCAGCCAGCCCCTTGCCTCATAGTATGTTTTTAGCTGCATTGATTTCAGCTTTCTCTTCTGAAGAGAGGGGGCTTGTGGGCAAGAAGATTCACAGTGACATTCAGAAGGGTGTTGGTGTTTGTTTGTTTGAGACAGGGCCTCACTATATAGTTCAGGCTGGCCTTAAGCTCATTATGTAGCCCAGGCTGGCCTTGAACTCACGGTGATCCTCTGAGATTGCTGAGATTCCAGGCATGTGCCATCAGGCCAGGCGGGAGGGTACTGGATGGGTAAAATGAAAACAGTCTGTTACAGACAAAGAGTAACTGGAGAACAAAAACGTCTTGAATAAGAGAGTAAGCTGCTCTGCCAATTGTGTCCATAAATGAATTAAGGCTGTGTAACTTGAGAAAATCACCCAAAAGAGAAAAAAACAACAAAACAAAACGAAACAAAACAAAACAAAAAGAACGAGAGAAAGAGAAAAGATCTGAAATTTAAGAATAAATCAGTTTTCTGGTAGATTACACATTGCAGACTGAGCATCCCTAATCTTAAAATCCAATCTGTATTCTGAATTTGGAGCATTTCAGATTGAGGATGTTCACCCTGTAAATTCTATAAAAATTCCAAGATCAGAAAAATTCTAGAATCTGAAATAGTTCTGGTCCCAGTTGTTTCTCATAAGGGATCATCAAGTGCAGAAGTGCCAGAAGCGGAGAGCAGGGTGCAGAGGAAAAAAAACAAACAGTTTTCAAAGGAACAACACCTTAACATTTCCTGGAAGGGAAGAGTACCTGGGCCCTCACTTCCTTCTGTAGAACCTGGGCCCTGGTGAGTTCTCCCTGAAGTGAAGGGATGTGTGGGTCAGGAAGGATCCTGAGTGCCCTTCACCCAGGCACATCCTGTTAAACTCGGGTTCTGAGGCTCATTATTTAGAGTCAAACAGTATTTAAACCTGATTGGAAGAGTGGAGAAGGGAGCTGGCGAAGGGTGTTTTGTTAGAATACCCAGTATCTGACCACATTTGAACTGACACGCAATCGGGCCTTTAGGAAGTAATGTCAGCTGAGGACTGGAATGCTGTAGGATTGCTGTCTTTTTTCCCCTCTCTAATGCTGTTTTGTGATTTTAGGTTTTTATTTTTATGAGAGCTCTATGTGAACATAATTTAGAGAGACAACTAGATATATAAATTGTGTTAAGGCACCTTGCAGCCCCAGCTCCACCTGTGTCCCCTTTCAAGGGCCACCGATTTTAGTTGTTTGCACTTTATGTGTTTAGTAAGGAACTTTATTCTTGTTGAGTAGTAGACTGCGATTATACCTGTTTTTATCATTTTTAGGCCTCATTTGATTTCTAATTTTGGGAGGTGAGATGCAGCTCTTACTGCCCCACACTGTGCCATACCTGTGTTGTATCCCCCTCCCCACCTTCTTGGTGTACTTAGGATTTCAGTTAGATGAGTGTTTGGGCTTAACATTGTGGCTGCATGTTAATTTAGAGCTAAACTTTGGTGTACATTGCTATTTTTCCTCCCTGCATGTTTTCTTGCATTCCTTAATTAATTATAGTCAATCTAGCTTTTCATCCTGAAAATATTGGTGAATGCTTTATGCCAGGGAATAGATTGAACACTTTATGTGACTCATCCTGTTTAATACCGATAGCATAGTAGCTGTTTAACCTCTGTATGTTTCAGTTTCCCCATCTGTAAAATTGGAATTTGCATTGAGGCAGGCAGAGGTCTGTTGTCACTCAGCCAAAAAGTGGTGGTGGGATAGAAATTTGAACCAGATGTTTATGACTCTTGAGAGTCTGAGGTGTCTTTGGTTTCTGGCATAGTGTTTGAGCTAATAGAATGGTGTCTGCAAGAAAGGTGGGAAGATAAGATACAATAGTAAAGAGCTTGAACGACAATAGGAAAAAAGAGGCAGTCGTTTTTGTTTAACAAATAGTAATTTAAATGCGTCTCTCACAATAACTACATCCACAGCCACATCACATGCAGTTCTGTGCCATTTTGATATAAACACAAATCTTCTAATGCTTTCATTCCAACCGGAGTATATATCATCTTCTTCCTGGGGGAAAAATTCTGTCCTCCTCTACCTTCCCAGAGGTTCTGTTCACCTCCGTGTCCTGTCCTGCATCATCTTCTCTCATGGCTTCCTCCATTCTTTTGGCAAAGCATGTTCTTATCTTGCAATACCTCCCTGAGAAAGGATGCCTGTAGGAAGTAAGTTTGTGGAAACTTTGAGGATTTGCAAATGTTTATTGTGTAGAATTTTTATTACTCCTTCAAAAGTTGGAAGACTTTGTTTTCTGAATCTCTGGTTTACAATGTTGATATTGAATAATTCCAGATTCTTGGTGTATGATTTGTTTCATTTTATGTTTCTTTGCGGATTTACAGATTTTTTGCTTTTATCTTTATATTCTGAAATTTTGTGCTGATGCTTCGTGGTTTGGAGCCTGTCTTGACTGCATATATTTGATCTTTTCAACTTGAAAAGTCTGACTTCAGTTGTGGGACTTTTTCTGTCTTTTCCGTAGTGTCTTTCTGGAACTCTTATTATTGGGCCTGTGGCGTCACTTTCACTGACACTAAAAATTGTGGGTTTTTTGTTCTTTCTCGCATCTGTGTCTGTTTTCTCACAACTTTTGTTCAATTTTTTGTTAAAAACTTTTGAGTCTTTGATTTCTGCTTTCTTGGTTCCAGTTTAGCTATAACAACGTTACTAAAATGTAATTTACTGTCATGAAGCCGGCCCTTTTAATGTGCACAATCTGTGGTCATAAGTGTATTCATAGGGTTGTGCAGTCATCACCACTGTCTGACTGTAAAGCATTTTCATCTACCCTCTCAGAAAACTCCTTACCAACCAGCAGTCATTACCTGTCTCCTTTCCTCCAGTCCCTTGTGGTGGTGGATTGACAACTGGTGGTCAATTTGTGACACCCAACTGAAATAAATCAGCATGGTGCCAGGTGTGGATGGCCCACCTGAAGATTGTTGCCAACAACATAAAAAGGAGAATAGTCACCTGTTGTCATTGGTTCTCCTGGCAAAGTTTGTTGAGCTTCTTTCCTGATGTGAACTTGGCTGTTCTCATTGTCAGAGGACCTTGGGACCTTGTTGCTGAGAATGGCTCTGGTTCAGTTTAGAGGAGCTCTGGTTCTTACTTTGAGGATCACTTCCTGGCTCTGGAGGTGTGGGTGGTGTGCTATTCAATCTCCTAGAGAAGCTTGTCACGTTGTCTTCCTGATACGAACTCGACTGTTATCATCAGAGGAGCTCTGGACCTCGTATCACTGCTTTCTGGCTCCAGGGCAGATTCCTCAGCCTGCTGGCACAGATTTTTTAGCTTCTACTGCTGATTTGGGCCTTCCTAGCACAATTCATGAAACAGACTTACATGAGACATTATCATGGACTGTATGTCTTCAGCTGGACTCATGCAGGTCATTGCCATAGGATCCAAATCCTCAGCTAGATTCTTTGGCTCTTTAGTGTGTGGACAGATTTCCTGCACTCTTTTGGTGACTATTATAAAATAATTCTATAAATTATGTGTCCTGTATTAAATTGTTTTCCTTGCAAACCCTGACTACAACAAAGTTGGAACCAGAGAAGTGGGGTCATTGCTGTGACTATACCTGACCATGTGGTTCAAGAGCCTTTGAAAATGGCTTGTGGGAAGAGTTTGGAAAGGTTCGGAGATCTCACCTGAAAGAGTTGAGCTGGAATGCCTTAGGTTGTTCTCTATGGGAGATTCTGGTCAGTGCTCAGAAGACCAGAAAGCTGATAGAAATCCTGCCCATAAAGACTGGGTTTGGGAAGTTTCTGCTGGGAAGAAAGGCTACATTGGCTGTAGACTCCAGATGATGTATGTTACAGCTTGACAAAAAGTTTGTCTGCATTTTGCTCATGTCCTGAGACCAAGATGAAGGGTGGTGGACTAATTAATTTGGCAGAAGAAATTTCAAGGCAATGGAATGTTGAGGCAGTGGCATGGCTGTTGTTGGGGACTTTTAGCCAGATTTATGTTAAAAATCAAGAGCAAAGAGCCCAGCAGAATGATTTAAAACATTGTGAGTTTAGCCAGAAAGGAAGCTCCAGTAAAGCTGTAGACTGCAAAGATAGAGCTGAGGAAGGAGATCTCGATTGCTGAGGAGGAACTGAATATAAAAGATGGTCTGAGGGCATCACAAGAAGCACCAAGTCTCCACCCTTTGCAGCTTGAAAACTGCAAAAGTGAAAGACTTTTCTTTGAGGAGAAAGCCATAGAGCACCACATTCCAGAATGGTGGCGACCGTACCAGGTTCCAGAATGGCAGCAGCTTAGAGAATTTCTTCCTCAGAATCAGGTTCACAGTGCTCAGTGATCAGGCAGTTGGCCCTTAGAGCCAAGAGAGAAAGCCTGGCTACTGTTCCAGCTGGCAACAGACCTTGGCATCATCCACATGGCACTGGTTTTAGGTGCATGCAGAATGCAAGAGTTCTGAGGTTAAAAAGGCTTCCACTCAGATTTCAGAAGAAGGCCTGGGATGCCAGGTAATATGCCCCTGAGAGGGCAGTGTGTGAAGTTGTGAGTGTGAAGCCAAAGGTACAGTGGACTGAAACTCCAGAAGTTTGGGGAAGCCAGAACGTGGTTTGTCTGAGGAAACCTTTAAGGTGGGAGTAGAGTGAACCTAAGAGAGAAGCCATGGGAGCTGCAACCGCCAGAAGTGCTGTAGGGGCAGAGTCACTCAAACCCTTTGGAGCTCCCAAATTGCCACACATTGCTTTCCACATGGAACTACAGGACTTAATGTTTGTTCTCCTGAATTCTGCACTTGCTTTGGCCCCATTGTTTTGTATTCCTCTATTTGCACATTTTGGAATAGTAATGTTTATCTTGTGCCATTGAATTTTGGAAGTGTTTAATTTTTCATTTGTACAGGGGCTCACTGCTAAGCATTTGCTTTAGATCTCAGGAGACTTGGGACCTGGACTTTTCAGCAATGCTGAATCTGTTAGGACTTTGGCAACTCTTGGAGATGGACTGAATGTCTTTTGGATAAAGGATATGCATGAGTCTTTGGGGGACCACGGACGAAATGTTATGGTTTGTGTCTGAATGTTTGCCCAAAGCGTTGTGTGGTCATGGGGGCAGGCCTCTTGTGTTTGATTCATAGTCCAATGCTGGGGTTATGTGTGTGAGTGCTACACCCACCTAAGGGTGGGTATCCTGCATACAGTATAAGGGAGGAAAAGAGGCTCAATCTCTCGCTCCTCCCCTTTTTGCTGTTGTTGCTTTTGCTGTCTTCTGCTGCCATGAACTGTTGTCCCTCTGCCCCACCACCCTGCCTTGGAGTCAGTTCACTATGGACTGAAACCTCCATAAACTGTGAGCTAAATAAACCTTTCCTTCCTCACTTTTGGGCATTGGGTATTTTGTCTCATGAATAAGAGAAAAGTAATCAACACACATGTAAACACTAATCTTTTTGTCTCTTTGAATTTGTCTGTTATGGCCAGTTCACATAAATGGACTCATAGGATACATGGCCTTTTGCGACTGGGTTCTTTCATTTGGCATAATATTTAGAAGTTCATGTTGTAAGTGTGTATAATTCATTCCTTAGTATTATCTGGTGATATTGTGTGTCTCTACAGCATTGTGTCTATCCATTCATCCCTTGATGGACATTAAGTTCACTTCTTGGCTGGTGTGAATGTTGCTGCTATAAATATTAGTTTATAAGTTTGATAGGGGTATATCTTTTCAGTTCTCCTGAGTATATACCTAGGAGTGTGACTGATCATAGGTAACTCAGTTTAACATTTTGAGAAACTACCAAACTAGTTCCCATAGCAGCTGCACCATTTTACATTCCCACCAGCAGAATATAAAATTTCAATTTTTTCACATCCTCACCAATATTCGTTGTTGTCCATCTTTCTATTTTAGCCCTCCTAATGAGTGTTCTTGTATTTAATTTTTAAGAGTATTCTGTCCTCCAATTTCAGAGTTCTCAGTGCCTCTTTTAAAAATAGCTTGTAATTTCATGACTAGAACATCAGTTATTGTATATTGCATTCGTAAGTATCTTTGAAGTTTTCTTCAGATTTTATTTATTTCAGGTTGCTGTTGCTTGTTCTGGGCTCCTCTTTCACACTGCAAGCTTATGTTTTTGGAAAACCTGTACTGTCCCTACTGAAGTCCTGATGTGTGACCTGCAGGCTGAGTGTGGGGCTTCTGGGCCCCATGCCTTATTTCAGAATGGTCTGGTTGGACAGTTCACTGATGGAAGAATAGCTAACTTCAGTGCTGTTGATCCTGTATCAGGGATACAGGACAGAAGGACTTCTTGCTCTGTTGAGAAGCTTAATGGTGAGAAACTGGCAGCCAGTGTCGGATCAGTGTGCTTAGGTTTACTTAACAACTCTGCTTTGGTGTAGCGCCCTTGCCGAAAGTGTTCCTACGTGTCCTGGTCAGAGACCTCCTTCGAAAAGCAAACGTCTTGCTGAATGGTGAAAGAGCATTTCTCCTGAGGCATTGTGCAGAGTTGGAGATTGGAGTTCAGTGCTTGTCTGAAAACTTTCAACTTACGCTTTTTAGCATTCCTCATCACTTCTGTCTGAGAAGGACCTGGTCGCCCCTTCCCCAAGCCTGTTGGAGTTTTGCAGTACAAGTGGGGTTGGTTGTCACTTTCTCCACTGCGGCTTTCTCAGGTGCTTCATCAGTGCTCTCAAATCTGTTTTCCATTTTCTCTTTGTCTTCTGTCCTTTTTTCTCAACCTGGCCAGTTTGGGATTTTGAGAAAAAAATTACTTCAGGTGTAGTTTTAACTGATTTTAAGGGGAGACTAAGGATTGGTGTTGTATCTATATCTCTGCCCAGAAGTCTGAAATCGGTCCCAGCAGAATCCTGTGTCGGATCCAGTGTCGGATCATTTCATTTTAACCCTGATCATGTCTACTACAATCCTACTTCCAAATAAGGTCATTCTGAGGTGGGAGGGGGTGACTGCTAGGACTCAGCATGCAATTTGGGAATGGGGCACCCTTCAACTGTTAGCTAATGTTGACCCACAGTTCTCTAGAAAACTGTTACTCATGCATAGGAAGTGTTCATGGTTTACCGCCTCATACATTTTGAATAAGGAAAAGTTGTTGAATTTTATGCATCGTGTAACATTATTGAGAATGCTGGATGCAGTGCAGAAATGTGCAGGCATATCACAAAGAGGAAGAAAACAGTCTCAGTTGAATATTGACAAGTCAGATCCAATTGGTGTTTAAATAGAATTAATAGAGATTCATTTGTTTTATATCAGAAATGGGAGACTGCTTCAACATTAGAAAATCTTTTGTAACCTAATGCACTAATGAGTAAAAGATAGAAAAACACATTAATATGGTCCCCTTGGCTTGACCCACTGGTGGTATATGCATGACTGACCCACGCAGCGGCTTGTACCTCTGGTGCTACAAAAGAATCTAATAACTTGCATTAGTCTTTTTATTTTATTTTTATTTTTTATTTCCATTTATTTATTTAAGAGAAAAAAGACACATATAAGAAAGACAAAAAGCAAAAGAGACAAACAAATGACAACAGCAAATCTGAAACAGTAACTTTATAGGTTTACAAAACAAGATGATAGGAACTTGACAATGGTTGCAATATTGCATATTGTTACCTTCAGCATGGTTGTTTACATTAACAGATATAGATATGTAAAATTGATCTGATCATATGACTATTAACCGATCTTTCTCAGTAACTAATACATTTAGCAGTATAGTCATTTTAGTTATCATATATATATATATATATATACACAGATTTATATCTTTTTCCTTTTCCCTTCCTTTTTTCCTCCTTTTCCCTTTCCCAATTACTTTTGCTCTTTGGTCAGTTTTTTACCCTTACACAGTATTTATTGTAGATTTTGGATCATATATACTTTTTCAGTTTCTTACACTAGGAAGACAATATGGTATTTACACATGTGGGGTTTGAATTATCTCACTTATGAGTATGGTCTCAGGTTGTGTCCATTTACTTATAAAAGTCTCAGTGCAATCTTTCTTGATAGCTGAGTAGTGCTCCATTGTATAAAAATACCACATCTTTTTTATCCATTCCTTGATTGATGGGCACTTGGGTTGTTTTCAAGATCTGGCTATTACAAATTGGGTTGCTATAAACATGGGTGCACAAATATCACTGTGGTATGATGTTTTCAGTTCTTCTGGGAAAATGCCCAGAAGTGGGGTAGCTGGGTCAAATCCTATCTTCTGGAGGAATCTCAACATTGATTTCCACAGTGGTTGCACCAGTCTACACTCCCACCAACAGTGGAGAAGAGTTCCTTTTTCCCCACAGCCCCTCCAGCATTTGTTGTTGGTTGATTTTTTAATCTTGGCCATTCTTTCTGGAGTGAGATGGAATCTCAGTGTTGTTTTAATTTGCATTTCCCCAGTGACCATTGATGTTGAACATTTTTTCATATATTTATTTGCCATTTGTATTTCTTTCTTTGAGAAGTGTGTGTTCATCTCAGATGCCCATTTTTGGATTGGGTCCTTGAATTTTAGGGACCTGATTTCTTTTAATTCTTTATATGTTTTAGATAGAAGTCCTTTGTCTGATGGACAATTGGCTAAGATATTTTCCCACTTCATGGGTTTTCTTTTCACTCTGTTGGAGATTTCCTTTGATATGCAAAAACTTCTTAGTAAGATGAGATCCCAGTTGTTGATTTTGGAAAGTGTTTCCCATGCAATTTGACTTTTGTTTATGAACTCTGCCTACTCCTATGTCATCAAGATTTTTACCTACTATGTCTTCTAGCAAGTTTAGTGTCTATGTGTTAATATTCAGATCTTTGATCCATTTTGACTTTATTTTAGTGCGTGGTGATAGACATGGATCTAGTTTAAGTTTATGGCATATAGGAAGCCAGTTTTTCCAGCACCATTTGTTAAAGAGGCTATCTTTCTTCCAATGTACATTTGGCCCCTTTGTGAAAGATGAGGTAGCTAAGTGTGTTTGTAGTTGTGGCTGTGTCTTCTCATCTATTCCATTGATCTTCAGGTCTGTATTGATTCTAATACCATGCTGATGTTATCGCAATAGCTTTGTAATATAGTTTCAAGTCAGGGATTGTGATGCCTCCTGCCTTCCCTTTGTTGCCCAGAATTGCCTTTGTTATTCTAGGTCTCTTCTGGTTCCAGATGAATTTCAGGAATGCTTTCTCTAGCCCTGGAGGTAGGCAAGTGGTATTTTGATTGGGATTTCATTAAATCTGCATAACGATTTTGGGAGAATGGCCTTCCTATTCATGAACAGGGACTATCTTTCCATTTTCTGAAATCCTCTTCCATTTCCTTTTTCAGAGTAATATAATTTTCACTGTATAGATCTTTTATTTCCTTTGTTAGATTGATTCCTAAGTATTTCATTTTTTGGATGTTATAGTGAAGGGTGTGGTTTCCCTTATTTCTCTTAGTGAGTTCGTTGTTTGTGTACAGGAATGCTGTTGATTTTTGAGTGTTGACCTTGTATCCAGCAACATTACTGAATTTGGTTATTACATCTAGAAATCTTTCAGTGGGTTTTTGGGAGTCTTCTATGTAGAGTATCATATCATCTGCAAATAATAATAATTTTACTTCTTTCTTTCCTATCCTTATTCCCTTTATTTCTTTCTCTTGTCTAATTGCTCTGGCTAGTATTTCCAGAACTATATTGAATAGGAGTGGTGATAATGGACATCCTTGTCTTGTTCCTGGTTTTAGGTTAAAAGTTTTCAGTTTTTCTCCATTTAATAAGATGTTGGCTGTTGGTTTATGATATATGGCTTTTATCAGGTTGATGTAGAGACCATCTATTCTGATTTTCTGTAGGGTTTGTATCATGAATGGGTGTTAGATTTTGTCAAAAGCTTTTTCTGCATCTATTGAGATGATCATGTGGTTCTTGTCCTTGGCCCTGTTGATATGGTATATTACATTTATTGATTTGTGTATGTTGAACCATCCCTGCATTCCTGGGATGAATCCCACTTGATCATGATGTATAATCTTCCTGATAACTTGCTGTATTCTATTTGCCAGTATTTTATTGAGGATTTTTGCGTCTATGTTTATTAGGGAGATTGGCCTGTAATTTTCTTTTTTGATTGGGTCTTTCTCTGGTTTTGGTATTAGGGTAATACTTGTTTTCAGGAATGAGTTAGGGAGACTTGCTTCCCTTTCAGTTTCATTGAAGAGTTTGAGGAGTGTTGGCATTAAGTCTTCCCTAAATTTCTTGTGGAATTCAGCAGTGAATCCATCAGGACCTGGGCTTTTCTTTGTTGATAAGATCCTAATTACATTTTCAATTTCATTAGCTGAAATTGGGTTATTCAGCAGCTTTACATCTTCTTTTTTTTTTTTTTTGCAGCACCAGGGATTGAACTCACAACCTCGCGCCTGCCAGGGCAGGCGCTTAAGGCACTGAGCCAAACTCCCGGCCCTAGCTTTACATCTTCTTGATTCAGCTTTGGTAATTCATAGGTTTCCAGGAATCTGTCCATTTCTTCTGTGTTATCGAATCCATGTGAGTAAAGGTTTTCGAAGTAGGTGTTGATGATCTTCTATATTTCCACAGGGTCTGTAGTGATTTCACCCTTTTCATTTCTTATTGCATGAATCTGAGTTTTTTCTTTCCTCTTTTTGATAAGGTTGGCTAGGCTTTGTCAATTTTATTTACTCTTTCAAAGAACCAACTCTGATTCATTAATGCTTTTCTTAGTTTCAATTGCATTAATTTTTGCTCTGATCTTGATAATTTCCTCCCTTCTTTGGGCTTTGTACTTGACTTGCTGTTCTTTTTCTAGAAGTTTGACGTGCATCATTAGGTTGTTTATGTGTTTTCTTTTCATTTTTCTGATGTGCGAGTTTAGTGCTATAAATGTCCCTCTGAGGACTGCTTTCATTGTGTCCCACAGGTTCCAGTAATTTGTATTTGCATTTTCATTCAATTGTAGATATTGTTTAATTTCTTCTTTAATTTTTTCTGTGACCCATTGATTGTTTAGGAGAGTATTATTTAATTTCCATGTGTTTATGGGGTTCTTGTGGGGTTTTTTGTCATTCATTTCCAATTTTACTGCACTATGGTCAGATAATACACATGGAATTATTTCAATTCCTTTGCATTTACTTAAGCATGGTTTGTGGACCAGTGTATGATCTGTTTTAGAGAATGACCCATGTGCAGCTGAGAAGAATGTGTATTCTGATGTTGATGGGTGGAACACTTGATACACATCTACTAGGTCCATTTGTTTATAAGTTTGATTCAGTTCTGTTATTTCTTTGCTGATTTTTTGTTTGGTTGATCTGTCTCTGTGACAGTGAGGTGTTAAGGTTCCCTGTTATAACTGTACCATTGTTTATTTGGTTTTTCATGTCTATTAAGAGTTGTCTTACATAGTTGAGTGCTCCCATATTCAGTGCATATATATTTATGATTGTAATCTCTTCCTCTTGAAGTTTTCCCCTAACAAGTATGTAGTGACCTTCTTTATCTCTTTTGATCATTTTTGGTTTGAAGTTCACATTGTCTGCAAACATAATAGCTACCCCTGCTTTTTTCTGGGTTCCTGTTGCATGGAGTATTGTTTTCCAGCCTTTGATTTTTTAGTCTGTGAGTTTCCTTTTAAGTTAAATGTGTTTCTTGTACACAGTATATTGTTGGATTTTGTTTCTTAACCCGTTTTGCCAGTCTGTTTCTTTTTATTGGTGAGTTGAAACCATATACACTGATGGATATAACTGATATGTACTGACTCATCCCTGTCATGATATCTTTCTGTTGCTGGTTTTCTACATTTTCTGTTTAATTATTTGCCCTGCTTGGTGGTTTCCTTTTTTTGTTGTTCTTAAAATCGTAGCTATGTTTGTCTCTTTCTAGTGTGTCCTTAAGTACTCTTTGTAGTGTTGGTTTGGTGGCTATAAATTTCTTCAGTTGTTCTTTGTCATGGAAGTATCTTATTTCTCCATCAATTTTTAAAGATAGTTTTGCAGGATACACCAATCTGGGTTGAAAGTTGTTTTCTTTCAGGATTTGAAATACTTCACTTCATGCTATTCTTGACTTAAAGGTTTGTGTTGAGAAGTCTGCCGTGATTCTGATAGGCTTTCCTTCATAGGTGATTTGTTTCTTTTCTCTGACAGCTTTTAGTATTTTGTTCTTGTGTTGTATTTCTAGTACCCTAATTATTATATGTCTGGGTGAAGATTTATTTTGGTTATGGTTAATTGGGGTTCTGTATGCCTCACTTACCTGTATATCAGATTCTCTTCCCATGTTTGGAAAATTTTCTGCTATTATTTTTGCAAATAGTCTTTGCAGGTCATTAGTATTGACCCCCGCTTTTTCATTGATGCCTATTAATTGTATGTTATTTCTTTTGGCATCATCTTGCAGCTGTTGAATTGTTTCTTGGTTCCTTGTCATTTTTAAGAAATGTTTTCTTTCATGATCATAATCTTCCATACTGTCTTCGAGGTCTGAGATTTTATCTTCAGCTTCATTCAAGTGGTTTTGCCAACTTTCCATGGAATTTTTCATTTCCTGAATTTCCCTTTGAATGTGTTTCATGCATTGTATTTGTGTCTTATATTGTTCATTCAAAGTTTCCATCATTTTATGTTCTTCTATTTTTTATCTTGATCTTCTTTAGATACACACAGCATTTCTTTCATAATGATTGTCATTTCAATTTTTAGCTGAGAGAATATTTCTGATTTGAATTTCTTTATAGCTTCATGGCGTTTCTTTACTTCATTTGCTATCATTTCAGAAAGTTCAGTTGTGTGACTCACAGTGTCTTTCATTTCAGTGTCTCTTGGGTTTGTTCTCAGTGGGCTGGGGGATTGAGACTGCCTCTTGGCCTTTCGTTTTGTCCTTTTCTTCTGGGACCTGTGTGGCTGGCAGGCAGCCTCCCAATGGATTGCACTGGAATACTGTGCTGGGTAGAGCTTCAATCCTCCAATATCCCCGTGGCTAGCTGGTGCACACCAGCAGATTATGGCGCTGGACCCTCGTGTTCTATGATCGGTGAGGCTGGCTGCGTGTTCCCCTGATGGACTTTGTCGAGTTACTCTGGGGCACTGGGCTGAACAAAGTTTGTATCCTCCCTGCAGCTAACAAGGTCACACCCCAGGAGCTTGTTGCCGGGGTCTAGAGCCTGGCTGTGTAGAGTTCAGAACCCCCTCAACCTAGGTGGTTAGCAGAGACGCAGCCCTGAGGTGTGTCACTGGACCTTGAGCCTGGCTTGGTGGAGTTTGGAATCTCTGGGACAACAAGGGGCTAGACAGAGCATACCCTGGAGTGTGGCTCCACCTGAACCTTGAGTCTGGCTGGGAGGAGTTCAGAGCCTCTGGAGCGCAGGGCAAGCCCGGGCGAGTCCCAGGCGTATAGTGCCGGGGCCTTGCTCCTGGTTGGGCGGTTTGTAACCTCTAGGAGCTGCAGCGCAGGTGCACCCCTGAACAATGGAGCTGGGGCCTTGTGCTCTGATGGGCAGAGCTCAAGTTCTCTAAGGCCCTGCAGCTATGCTGGCCAGTCCCTGATGAG
Source organism: Dasyprocta punctata (assembly GCA_004363535.1). Classification (NCBI taxonomy): domain Eukaryota; kingdom Metazoa; phylum Chordata; class Mammalia; order Rodentia; family Dasyproctidae; genus Dasyprocta; species Dasyprocta punctata. The sequence goes on along the minus strand of RJWM01002292.1, from coordinate 55,720 downwards.
CAGCTCTAGGGCTCTGGGCTGGGCTGGGCTCAGTACCTCTGTGTCCTGCGAGCCTGGCCTGGTGGATTGCGCTGAAACGCTGGACTGGGTAGAACTCGATCCTTTGCGCCGCTAGTGAGGACACAGTCTCGGAGTGTGTTGCTGGAGCTTCCACCTTACTGGGTGGGGGTCAGAACCTCCCTAGTCTTTTTATTAGTAAAGTTAATAAAAAAATCTATAAATCAATCGAGTCTAGTTGCTTGATTTTGAATAATTACTGCCCAAATGTAAATGTTAATCCTATTCATACCAATTACAAATTATTACAATAATCGACAAATTAAAAGAAATTTCTATTTCTGAATTATTTACCAGGGATTAAGTCTCTAAATTTTAACATGGAAATCTTTTTTTTTTTTTTCTTTTTTTGGTACCAGGGATTGAACTCACAACCTTGCTAACATGGAAATATTATAAGTACCCTGTTGCTGGCATATATAATAAACATTTACAACTGCTGTACCACAAATTAGCTGTGTTACAATTTTTTATACCGTTTTAATATTTTCCTTAAACTGTAATGTCATCACATCTGGCCTGCTAAGTCAATGCCTTCTTTGTTTTCAGTATTGTAATCAGAGACACCCTGAAAAGTGGCAGAAGCCCCCCACTGGAACAGTCATGGGTTTACAGCCACCTGGCAGTGAGACAAACGTATTATAACCCTATTGTGAACATTTGAAAAGTAAATAGCTGCATAAATTTTGGTGGTGAAGTTTACTCTTACATGATGAAATCTTTTAGCAAGCTGTGGATAGAAATTTCATGACTTGATCAAAGAATGTTAGCTAAAAACCTGGAATACTGTAGAGCAAATGCGGTCAATTCAAATTTAGACGGGGGTGTATGTTATCACTCCTGCCTCAATATTGTGTTGAGGCTTTAGCTGAGGAAGACCAGGGCAAACAGATGAAAGCATGAGTAGAGGAAGAGTAAAGCCATTGCTGTTGGTGGATGTTGTATGTTCGTGCACATCCAGGAAAATCTGTGGATAAATTGTCACTGCTGGATTTACTTTGGAAATCCTTGTTAGCTCTTTTCATCTGTGTTCATAAGTGACATTATTTTAAAATGAGCAAATCCAGTGTCATCAATGAACAAGATGATGATAATCTTGAATGTTTGTGTAAGAGCCAAGTAGGAAATGTGATAGAAGCAATAACGGAAAGAGAGCATTTATGCCAGTGATAGAAACAGATTATCTAGACTAAAGGTGTAGAAAAGTGGCACAGAGAGAACTAGGGCAGAATGACGGGAATAGGCAAAATGATCATTATGTATTTTGATTTTATTATGTACCACCACATTGCATTTAAGATACTATTACCATTAGTCTGAGTTTTCTTTTTCTGATCATTACCAATACTTTTATTCCAGTCTGGTCTAGTGGAAGAAAAAATGCATCTGTTGCGTTAAGTACCATACAGAAATCTAAAGTTTTTATGTTGTGAAATACATGAACAAATTTGTGCTTCAGCATGCAATTTAAAAAAAATTTTGTCCATCTTCAAATTTTGGAGCTGTTACCTTGTATGTCGACTGATAGTGTTAAACTCTTATTTACCACTGTAATCTATGTGGAATTTATTTTGTGTATGAGAGGTTTGCTTTAAAGGTAGGAAGATGAAAAACACTAAGTTACAGAAGAGTCAGTTTACTGTCTTTTTGATTTATTTTTTATAGTCTCTTTCATTAAACTATAAGTTCCAGAAAAAGTGTAGGTATACATACAAAAAAAATCATAAAAATACTAAAATAGCATATAGAGGAATTATTTTATCATTTTGAGTTGGGTGGAACCTTCTAAATATAATGTCAGGAAGCAAAGGTTTAGCACACAAGATATCCTCAGGTGTATGAATATTAAAAAGGTGTATACATGTGTGGGAATATGTACATGCGTGTGTGTATGTGTGTGCATATATATGGATATATGTATACATATCTATCTGTATATATTTTTTATACACTAGAGGTTGAACCCAGGGCCTTCGTACTGAGCTATATCCCCAGCTCATTTTTACTCTTTATTTTGAGACAAGGTCTCACTGAGTTGCCTAGGCTGGCTTCAGACTTGCAATCCTCCGCTCTCAGCCTTGAGAGCAGTGTGTGTGGGAACAGTTTAATGCTCAGTTGGCAAACATACGTGTTTATATTCATAACGTTTGATCAGAGGGTGCTATCAAATATTGCAGTTTGTAAGAAAAGTGCAACCGTAGCAGTGAACAAATATATTAACAGACTATTAGTAACAGAAAAATTACGAACATCCAAAAGTAGTTGGAAATATTTCTCAGTGCCATTAATAAATTTCATTGAAAAAGTCTCCATGACCGCTGGTCAGTCACATAGAGAGCTGGAGAGACAGCTCACAGGGGCTGTGGGTGAGGATGCTGAGCTCTGGGTGGTGGCCTGCTGTTCAGGGTCAGCATCAAATATGTTTTATAAATGCATAGTCTCTTCCTGCAGTACCTGGTTTGGACTTCACCCTCAGGGAATCTAGAGGGGTCTCCTAAGGAAATGGGCAAGAAAGCCCGTCATGTGCTGTTAGGAAACACGGAAAAGTGCTAAATTCAGTAGGCAGTTGGTATATTGATATGTCTGCGTGTGTTTCCATGTCACCACTCAGAAATGTTACGGGCATGTTAAAGGAATTTTGGCAGGAGGTAGGATTACACAAGAATGTACACTTTTTGCTATAGATCTTAACATGAGGATTTTTTTTGTTTTAACATGTTAGTGTAACCACAAAGAAAATGCACTGTAGCATTAGCATAAGTGAAAATACTGTGCTGTTAAGATCAGTCCAGTTATCTAGAAAAAGACTTGTGAGGTACCCTAAAAATGGAACAGTCTGGATGATATTATGTATTTAATGCGAGAAAATTAGTGTGGTTATGTTTAAAACTCTGTAAGAGAGACAAAAGGAAAGAATCCATTAAAGAAAAACTCAAGTTTGGTTTTAAATCTTAAGAACGTTTGAGCAGTGTAATAATAATGTTTTCCTTTTCAAGCTGATAGTAGTAATTTAGAGCCAAAATTCTGGTTGCTTCCTAAAGTATAATGCAGATCCTTATAAAGGGAATTTTTTACTTAGCGTTGGCCTCATTGTAATATTCTGGTTTGCTTCACTCAGTATTACTTTTTATTACTTTTCTGTTTGTTAATGTTTTACAGCTTTCTGGGTACTCTTAACTTGTTTCAAAAACAATGTAGGGTGAAAACTGATGACTAATAGTGACCTAAAAGAGTTAATGTTTATTGAACTCTGGTTCAGTCCACGCCACAAAAGCATTCCCATGAAGAGGTTCGGGGAAGAAGATGGGCTGGAGGGGTGTGTGTGTTTACACACAGTATAAATTATAGACTTAGCAGATTTCTATGTTTCTAATATATTAAACCAGATGTTTATATTTTACAATAAACATTACAGAAAATGATTACATTTAAAGTAGTTAAAATATAAATCTGACTGTACTTTTTCTTTCAGAATTTAAATGAATATGTTGAAGCATTAATTACCTTGAAACAAAAAATTATCAATACCGAGTAAGTATAATTGCACTTATTTGGCAGAATTGTGTAAACCTGATGAACCGGTTGTGGTTGAAGCCTCCCCAGGTTGGCCTGATCCGTGGTCCTGGCTGTACTGAGCGCCTGTGAGTCCTGTCGGCAGCCTGAACCTTTGCTGAGTGGCTCACAGGTCTTCAAAATAGAATTCTGGGATCAGTGGGACGTTACTTTTGCTGTATTCGAATGTTCCCTAAGGCCATTTTCTGTCTTAAGCATATCCTTACCTTTCCACTGGATGTCAGATTTACTCACAGTATTTATAGCCACAATATGAAATTTAATTATTTGTACTGGGCTTATGAATTTATAGGCTAAGATGCTAGTTACATGAAAAAGATGTTAATGTAAAAGCACATCTTTGAATAATTTGAAGAATTTAAGACGATATATATTAATTTAGTATACGTTTGTTGTTGAAAATGTAGGAAGAGAAGCCGCCTTGTATGATTTGAAACAGTTTTTAACATAATGTATTTTCTACATTAAACAGTAACCTAATTCTTTTCTTTATTTCAGCAATTTGTTGACAGAATATCAGAAGAAATGTGATGATATCCTTTCACTTTTGAGTTTTGCGTTCTTTTGCCTTTGGGGATTTGCTCCCGTGTAGTGCCCGAGAGCGGTGCACAGCCTGAGAGAGCTGTCAAGGCCACCTTGTGGAGGGCGGTGTTCGCGGCTCCGGCAGGGCGTACCTCTCCACGCCCTGTTACAGCTCCCCTTGCACTGTCATAGGTGCCGGGTAATGAGCCAGGAGGCCTAGCAGTCGCTTTGCTTCTGTCACTGCTTCTGATTTTCTTCAGGTGTTGTCAGCTCTTTAAAGAGAGGTTTTTTCCCATTTGTACTGAGGATGTGGCATCTAAGGATGTGTCCTTTAGCTTAGGGACAGCATAACTGGAATGGCACTTTCTCAGTGTTGTTTTTTCTCACTGTTGTTTTTTTTTCTCAGAAATGCACTGTGAGAACTTTGAAAATGTGGGGAAATGGACTTCTTAATTATTCCTGTGGTTTGTAGAGCTTTAGTGTATATATCCAAAATCTTATGAAGATAGTGTAGTTGCATATTCCCAAGCCAGCTCTGGAAGAGTTGGAGGAGACTTCTCAGGCTTGGAGTGAGCAGGCACCCGCAGTGGAGCTGGCTTGGTTGGGTACTTTCTCAGCTGTGAGACAGAGGGATGTGTAACTGATCCCTCTGGATCTCTTGGTGATAATGATTGCTTTGCTTTCGGTCTCCCATAAAAATTAAAATTTCTCACACAAAAATAGACGCACATGCCTAGAGAGTCTGGTGACAGTGCAGCTTTATTTCCAGTGTCAGGATGAGTCTTCCGTCCAGCAGGCGAGCCCCCAGTGCTGAGGCAGACTCGACCTGCTGCAGGAGCATTTCTGGCAGACCTGAACTTACGTGTGTGTGATTACAGTCATCAAATCCAGGCTTTAGTAATTAGTTTTATTTTTGGTATCTGAACTTTTGTATTAAAAATTGGAATTTTTCCATATGATTTTGGAGATTATCAGTTCACTTAAATATAATTGCCTGTCATTACAAGAGTATTATTTTTAATTGACTGTAAAAGCTGTATAGAAATAATTATTACACGTACTTTTAGGTAGCTAAATAGGGAAACAATTCCATTATTAGATGAGTAAGTGTTCATTATATGCCTTTTGGGAGAATGATGTAAACTTTATGAAATAAGTACACATTTAATCTAAAAAGAAGGTTAGTAGTTACTCTTCTGAAATTTGTCTACAAAAGTTTTTAAGTAAAAAGTATCAGAGTAGTTCTTTTAAACAGATAAAAGTTTTAAGTTATTGCTGAATTGCACAATTTTTTTATGTGATGTGACATGTGACCTCAGCCACAGATAAATACGGATTTTAGTGCATTTCGGGCTGGGGAGTTTGGCTCAGCGGCTTAAGCGCCTGCCCTGGCAAGCGCAAGGTTGTGAGTTCAATCCCCAGTGCCGCCAAAAAAAAAAAAAAGTGCATTTGGCGTTTGCTACAAATATGTATTTATTACATCTCAAAAATACAATTGTTTGCTCTCCAACTTGAGGTGCCAGTGTCACAGGTCTAATATATATATTCTAATATATATATTCTTAGATAATTTGGTTCTTTTTTACTAGAGTGGCAGTAGATTTTCGTGTTTTGTTCAAGATGAGAAAATGATTTCTTCAGGAACTACACAGTAATCATTCAGCATTATTTCAGTTCCTTTTAAATTCTGACCATTATGTTGTCTGTTTATCATGTCTTTCTGAAGGGTAGAGAATATTATTTACCAGATATTGATCTGAACTTGTGTGCTGTGGAGACTGCTGTGATTTAGGACTCTGAGGAGCAGCAGAAGCAGCAGCCAGGGGCTTGCACGCACACATGCGCTGCCCTGTGATGTGCACGTGGGCTCTCGGAGATGAAGCCTGAGCGGGTTATCGTTTCCGTCTTCAGACCTTTCCCTGCAGAACGAGGTGGGGCGGTGAGGTTATCAAACTGTAGAAATTGTAAGAATGTTGATTTTTGTAGTTCTTTTGTTCTTCGCTTATTTTCTAATTACTTAGTATGTAGTCATACGTGGGTTTTGTAAGTACATAAGTAACTCTTGTCGGCTGGAATTACCCTCTGGTGATTGGAGAAATGTAGGACCAGTTGGAGATTCTGACATAAACAGAGACAAAGGCATTTTATATTAGTTACATACTGTTTTGTCTTCATTCTTACAATTTTAATCAATCACATAATTTATTCACAGGGCTTTTTGAATGAATGTTTTGGCTTTGGTTTGTATTTCAGTAAATAATAATTCAGCTGAGTTTTCGTTGTTTTCCTTAATAAGTTTCACAGCTGCAGTTTGCAAGAAGGTGAGCCAGCCTACGTGTTTTCACAGTTGATGAGATGACTTGTTGCAGTGCTTGATTTGGGGCAGATTTGTCACACCGGATATTTCAGGATTCTAACGAAGAGGACCCAGAGCTGACCCTTCAGAGAGAGTGTTGCTTTGATGCACACAGTAAAAAAAGATTACCGTTCTCCTCAGTCTCAGATCACTCAGATGAACTTATTACTGAGGCCTTAAGTTGCAGCCTCTTACTTTACTTTTCAGTGACTTTCAGTGACTACATTGCCCTTTAAACCTTATTGCTGTGCCATTGTTTTACCTTCATGAATCATGTTGCCTGCAGTTGTCTATCCTGTGTCATTTTAAACAATTTAAAATTGGCATACTTACAATTTGAGCATGTTTCATGTTCTGGTTGCATTTATCACGTATAAGAAGGCAAAATATGATTATAAATCAAGTTGGAAAATTGCATATCTCTTAGTTTGAATAAATCAGTTCAAGATTGGAAGTGCTGGTGGTTTGGCACACAGTTCTCGAACATCTTCCCTAGCAGCCTGGAAATCTGTCATACTTGTTTCTCAAGTTGCCTTTTGATACACTTTTGTCAAAAATAATCTAGTATCAAAATTATGTTAATAATAAATAGGAGGAATGTATTTGAAAATTGTTTTTTAAAAACTTTTGTTCCAAGTTAGAAATCTCAGATCATGAGAACGTGTATGTAATAGTTCACTACAGATACTTCAGCATAATGCCATTAATGCTTGCCCATTTTCAGAGAGAACAGCACTCTACATCACCAAGTGGAGCAGATGCTTCAAAAAATTTCTCCTCTGCAGAAATGTCAGGAAGAATTGGGATCTTTAAAAGCAGAGCTAGAAGAGAAAAAGGTAACGAAAATCATTTTCTTACCGGAGTTTATTGTCAGTGAGTCAGGCCCGGCTCACTCACTATCCTCGGGACGGGAGACTTCTCATGTCTTCACACAGAATGGATGCTGGTCAGGACTCTCCCGTTCTCAGGGAACACTGGACCTCCAGCAGGGATTAGCTCTTCATTACTGTGTTACAGGTGACACTTTTTGAGAGATTAGTAGAGAATTTTTATGGTTTTCTGTGTCCTGCATTAATTTTTTTCAAATTTCCCACGCCTTAAGTGTGAAATAACATGCAAAACCTCCAGTTTAGAGGTAGCGGACTGTGTGCATGGCGCAGGGAACAGGAAGGAATTGGCTTCCCTCGTCGTGCTGGTCTGTGGCTGCCAGCCCAGTGCTGAGCAAGAGCCCGGAGGCCTTTGCCTCCCTGCAGACCTGTGCTCAGGGTTCATGACCAGTCAGGGCTTTGTCCAGGGACACTTTTACCTGTGCAGCCCTGCCAGCTCGAGTGCACCGTGTTCTGAAATCTCTTATCTTTTTTGTAATCACATTTGATCCTTTGCCATTTCTTACATTTATGAGAGGTGCACAGAGTGTGTCTGCCAGTACTATATCACTGGCTCTTGCAGTTAAATGCTGGGTTAGGGGCTGTTTCCTGTACTTGGGTGATGTGTTCACTTTGCTGAGTGATGCTTTTTGCATTCTAGTGGAGCCTGGGGAAAGACACCACTTGAAATCAATACATTTAGCCTTTAATAGAGGCTATTTTCCTTTAAAATCATGTTGCTGGAAAATAATCTGTTTAAAATGCTCTGTTTGCTTTTTAATATAAATTTTGTTTTACTCTTTATAGTAATTTTAAAAGAGAGTTCAGTTTTGTAGCCTTTTGATTGTACTGTCAACTATATTCATCAAGAATCTGGTTATACTCATTATAGTGCTCAGTGAATATTATTCTGGTTTCCTGCATAATTTATGTATTCATTTGCTTAATTTCATACTGTTAAAGTTTGATAATTTAGCTATTAAGATAAAACAAGTTACAGCCAGTGACCAGTGAATTTCATTTGAACAGTATTTATGTTTCTCTTTTAGAGTTCTCTAAAGTTGTATCAAGATACTCACCAGGAATATGCTAGGGTAAAGGAAGAATGCTTGAAAAGTGACGCACAGTAAGTAGTTTTAAAATTGCTGTAGAATTAGATATTTTGTCGTTGAGACTAGATAGTCCGTGATTCAGTAGTATTTCCTTCTCTCTGGGTTTGTTGGCTATAATTAGCTGCACAGTCTCAAATCAGTCTGTCTGTCTTGATTTTCACCTCTATAGGATAGGTGTCTTTGTTACTATGAATTAAAAGGGGTATTAAAGGCAATCTGTTGATGATTTTGAGGTTTGATACTATATATTCATGGCACTTGGCAAGCAAATACACTCCAAGTGAGCCCTGCACATGCAGTCATCAGATGTGGGGGTGGGGCAGGAAGCTGCTTCTCAGTGAGTTGCCAGCCTCTGTGGGCTCTCCGAAATCCACTGGAAAGCAGTGTCAGCTCTTAGCTGCTGCTCCCGTAAGGGGGTGCTGTGCACACTCACCCCACACACACTGCTGTACAGCACCCCTGCTGAGCAGATGCCCGGCTCACCCCTGGAGCCCGCTGGCCGTAGCTCAGCTTGTAGTGCGCTGGTAGGCGATGCCGCTGCCTTTCACAGCTGGGCCCAGGTGTGCTCATGCAGTGGCCCATATGGAAAAGACAGATTTCTATGAATTCATTTCAGAAATACTGCACATTAAATGGCAGTGCTCTTGCTTAGGTTTATTCCATCATCAGAACAATGGCTGGTAATTTCAGTTGTTGACATGTGACGCTCGTTTTGACTGAAAGTTTCTGTTACATGTCTCAGGAATTAAAGTATGCATCATGAATTGTCATTTTTTTTTTATGTTGCACTATGTTTTGCTGTTTAACTTCCATAATTCTGTTACTAGGAAGAAGAAACTGGAAGCTAAAGTGAAGAAGCTGGAAGGTGAGTGGCACCGTTGTTACCTGGCTCCTGGGAGCCGCTGGGCACTGTGGAAGGTGGCTGTGGAGTGGGCGGCGTTTACCCGGAGGACTTCAGCCAGGGTTTGTGGGGAGGGGCCGCGCCTACTTCACTCCTGTCAGTAATCCAGCCAGGACACAGAGAGGGAATGTAGCTGTCCCCGAAATAGTGCTGCACTCAAAATAATAGCCTTCCCTTCCCTAATTTTGGGTGTCAGGTATTTTGTCTCGGCAACAAGTGAAAAGTGACTAAGACACCACTCACGCAAACTAAAAGTCCTTAACCCCGAACTTGACAGCGCAATGTGGGAAGACCAGGGATAAACCGAACAGTCCCCAGTGCAGGGAAGTCCACCGATGCCTCTCAGGGGGTGCATCATAGCTATCTAAATGGTTCTGTTTCTCATTACTAAAGGCACCAACCCCTTCTAGGAATCAGTTGGTTCACGAGGATGAAGTGGGAAAGCCCCCCAAGATTCATTTTCCACAAGTGAACCATTTCATGACCTGGTTTACACTGTATTTCAGCTCTACCCCTGGGCGGGTGCAGCACTCACATTGTTAATCCCTGTGCCAGACAACAAACCAATAACAAGCATCAGACTCAGCCCCATCAAAATTATATGAGGACTTGGGGGAACACAGTATATCACCCAATACAAGTAGGCAGAGTGCCGAGGGGCTACTGAGCAGCCTGCTGGGCCCCCCATTCCAACCAGCAGCCCTTCAGGGATCAGGAACAAGGGTCAAGGTCTTCTGATTTGCTTTACCTCCCTGTGTGGTGGACGAATACGCACGTAATAGGAAGTAGAAACGAACGGGCTCTGCCCGCCCCTCCCTGCACACGCGTTTCCTGTTGGCCTGCTGTGGGTTTCTGTAGCTGTCCTGCCTGGGCATCACACCGATGGTGGCTGCTCCAGAGACAGCAGGCTTCTGCAGGGTGCGAAGTATGAGTTTAAACTGAGTTGCCTTAGCCCGTATAGAGTAGTAGTTGCTCAAAGTATCCGTGGTCACTAATTTGTCTAAATTGAACCTAACTTGTTTAGATTTGAATTTGTAAATGTCTTCAGGGACATTTTCCTCCGGTTTGAGTTTTGCAGGGATATTGACAGTGGGCAGTCTGTAGCACTGCTGTGTTCTTCCTACGCCTTGCTTCCTCTCGCTAGTATGTGCAGATGAGTGTCTTAAGGAGATGCTCCTAGAAACCTGGTGAAATTAATGCCTGTGAGATTGTGTGCAAAGTTTTGCGAACAGACTTCCTGTGAAACAAAATGCAGCCTATATTTTTCATGTAAAAATATGTGTTTCCTTCATAGATGACTAGCCTCATAAAGATTGTTGAGGAAAGAAATACTCAAATGTGTTAAATAAGTCAGGAAGGGATTGCTACTATGGTGTTTTGAGAGTTTGCCTTTGTTAGCAATTGCATATGAGTGTATCTATGTAAAGTTAGTACTGCTCCGATTCTTAATTGCATGTAGAATAGTTGGTGCTACAGAAGCAAACAGTGGAATGAACTGTAAAAGAACCTAAAGAGTTGATCTCTAGTACAGGTCTTTGGAGTTAGGATTAGTTAACTTGTTGAAGGGAATTCTAAGAAAGATAACTATCAATAGCAAACATCAAGAAACTTGTCTTTCCACTAGGAGATAAAGAGGGGGGTATTAACAAATTCCAGGATGAAATCACAGCCCGAAGGAACCAAGATTACCATGCTTATTGGAATGAGAAGAGCAGACATCTCCCCTGCTGCCCTGCATGGGACTCTCGCCTGGCTCGGTGGCAGGACGGGGATTGCTCTGCCTGTCAGCAAAAGACCCTGAAGGCCGGTAGCAGTTGTGTAGTTTTAGAAATGGCCAGCTGAAAGAAAGCATTCCTGCACAGAGCCCTGCCTCATACAGCAGTGAAGGAGCAGCAGTTAGCTGTTTGTGACATTTGTTTCAGTTTTAAGAAATGAGAAAAACTTGTAATAGGTTACATGTTGGGTGGTTCATTAACCATTGTAGTAAAGTTAGTAAGTTACTGTTCTCTGTTGCTTTACTGTGCTTTGAAATGCAGAGGCTGCTGTCAAGCAAACTCAGGACTTCAAGCAACTGAGAAATGAAAAGAAAATACTTGAAAAGAAATTTAGGAAGACACAGGTACTGGATAAACAGTGTGCACACACTTGGCATCCTGGCTTCAGGGTGGGGTCTCATGCTGCTCCTGCAGCGAGAGTCAGGCACGAGGCCCTGGTAAATGCCGTCACCGCGGCTCGTGACGCTGCATGGTGAACCCGGGTGCAGGGCTGGCCTTACACAGCGTAAACACTGCTGGCGCTTTGTCTCCACAGGAAAGGCTCGATGAGTTTTCTAAACAGAAAAGTGAAAAGGGTGAGTATTCAGTTAATGCTTTCTTTAGAACTCTGGTTTGAAATTCAGTGTTTTTAAAACTGTTTATCCCGTACATTTTTAGAATTGAGACATATCGGAACACAAATTTCAAGTGATTCGTACGGAAGCATAGACAAAAGTAAGTATGCTCCAACTTTTGTTTTAGTTCTATTTATTACATTTCGTGGTTTGGGAAGCTGCATGTTGCTCTGACACATAATTATTAAAATGCCAGAGCTTAGGAGATGTTTCATGTTAGAAGTCATGTGTTATTTGGGGTATCATTAGACCCATATACTGTATGTATATAGTCAGTATACTCCTATAAAATAACAGTGGATAAAAGACTCAAACGATACTGTTAGGAAACAAAATGTAGTTGGAGATATAATTTCCGTGGTTTTCAATAAGTATAGATCTTCTTGCTAGATTACAAATTTGTCAGATTAATTCATTAAGTTTCTCATGCGCCAAATATAAAATCAGGCCAAAAAGCATAAAATCAAACTCTGTGTTATCTTCTGGACAGAAGATTTTAGGGAAGACCCCAAAGTTAAAAAGAAAAGTAGAATACTGGTAGTTGTAGGAAAAAAGAAGTGCACGTATGCATCTATACATTTCCTTACCAAGTGCCTCATCTCATTAATAATGAGAAGGTATGATGACCCTTCACCTTAATTTTTCTATTTCACCTGAGGTCATTTACTTCTTTTTACCCTTCCCCTCTATTTTAAAAATGAAATTATGAATTTGAATTTCTGTTCTATCCCTCAAATTTTTTGTGGAGAAATTAAAACACTTAAGAAACTGATGTTTTCATCTCACCTAAGTGTTGCTTTTTCTCCAAGTTAAAATTATTAAAATGCTGAATTTTTGTGGCCAGTTATATAATGTCTCCTGAAAAATCACCTTTACCATTTTTTTTCCTCCTCTTAATTTTTCTTAATTCAGAGACCAAGTTCATGTTTTCCTTGCCTGTCTGTAACAGTTCACAGCTTCTGACTTCTTGGGTACTGCTGTGTGTCTGATCACTGTCACTGACGCGTGCCCCGCATGCTTTGGGCTGGCGCCCCGGCGGCGCCCGTGTGGACAGTAGGCTGGCGGCAGGCTCTGCAGCGAGCAGCGGGCTCGGCAGCTTCTCACTCTCCCAGCCTACAGGCCGCAGCGGAAGGGAGTCATCTGGTTTCTGGGGTAGCAGATTTGCTTCAGCCCTAAATGTTCAAATCAGGCTTTCTCCCCGCCCCCTGGAAGTTGTTCTCCTTCCTTATGTTACATAGAACTTGTTACTATCCCACATAAAATCATTGTACTTTTGGATTTACTTACCCTAAGGATGAGGACAGGACTATTTTCTATTATACATTTCACTTTTTCTAAGTAAATAAGTAAGTGAAGTCAGCTGTGGGTTTAGTTCCTGGTTCTTAACTATACCATTAATATTTGACTTGTGGAAGAAATTTGTGAGTTTGGCACTAAAGAGTATTGAGTTGACTTCAGTTTTGAAAAAGGCAGTCTCAGTACCACTTTTTCTTTCTTTCCTTTCAAATTTCAATAAAAATGACCCAAGCTATAAAAAGAATGACTCCCCTGTATAAAGATGGCACCATCCACAGAGGAAATGGATGAGGAGGATGGAAAGCAGAAGGCAACAGTTACAGAAAATAGCAGCTCTCGGCGCAGCAGGTTTCAGCCCAGAAGCCTGGAGCTTTTCTCGCTGGCCGGGAAGGGAGCAGGAGAAGGGGCGGACGTCAGGGTTCCGCCGGGGAAGCCGGGGCAGCACTCAGGCTTCAGGAACTGTTTTTGGCTTTTTTGGGTTGCGAACTATGACCCAAGTGTAGTTTTCTAAAGTGTGAGGCATGACATGAGGGGCGTCCAGATGAGCTGTGGATTTCAGGTCGGCGTTACAGCTGCTTTGAGGAATAGCCACTCCCTCTCGCCAGGTTAAGGGATCTACGTCCCCTTTCTAAATTCTGGCAGTTACACTCACTGAACACCCCCATCCAAACAGGGAGGGCTCCATAGGTTTATGAAACTGAACCTGCATTTATTGTCAAAGAAATAAGACAAAAAATACAGGCTGAAAGAGGAATTTGGCTACTAAAGATGTTTTACTTAAACTCTCAGCTGAAAAAACCAAAAAGGCAGTGAGAGGAAAGGAACCCCACACATGAAGACTGGAGAAAACAGTATTCAATTATGAATGAGGTGAAAATGTTAGAAAACGACTTAGAATGTTTAGGGAAAGCCTAAGTAACTACCCAGAAGCTGCTGCCATGGATTGAACCAGTGGGAGTAGTTGAAAATTAAAACTACGATTACATAAAATCACTGGATAAAGCTGAATGTTGAATGGACAGAGAGGAGATTGATTTTGTGAACCAAGAGATGAAATCCTGAGAATTAGTAAAAGAGACAAAAAGTGTTAGAGAAATTATGAGAATTTGAAGGATGAAGACAGATCTCTGTATTTGTCATTTAGAACTTCTCAGACAGGAGGATCAAGAATAATAGGAAGGGATTTTCCTGGGCAGAAACAGCAAATATGTATTATTCACTTGGGAAGGGCCTCAGTGACAAGCATGACTGTTGTATGTACAGTCGCTTCTGACATGTTAGTAGGAAATATACCTTTAACCAAATGAGGTAGAAATTTGAATGTAGTGATAGAGTGAAGTATTTTAAGCAAAACTGACATTAAAGCAGTGATAGAAGGCAAAAATAACTTTAGAAACAAGTTTACATGGATTAAAAGAGAACCTCGAGGGTATTAAAAGTCAGTTCACCAAGAAGATACTGCTGTAACGGACCTAAGAGTGTCAGATTGTATCAAGTAAACAGAACAGCATGAGCGACTTCAGTGTATTTTTCAGAAATAACAGGTGAAAGTAAACGAAAGATGGAATTAGAAACTTATTTGCAAGGTTGATGATTTACTTAAGACTTCATGAACCATGTACTTTTAAAATAATTTCAAAATTTATGGAAGTTAAAATGTACAACAAAATGTACAATTAAATATGAGATTGCACTCTCCTAATGAACGGCTGGGCAGTGGAGCTGCTAATGTGGGACACTGAACTCAGTGGCTGGGTCTCCACAGCGCTGGCCGGGTGACCGAGAGGGAGGAGACCCAGGAGCGCCAGGACTGTGAGCGCTGTGAAGCTGCACTGGAGTTTAATGCCCAGTTTCACACTGAGATGTGAGAAGCAGCTGGAATGGATCATTTTCCAGGAAAACATGCTGAAATTGACTCTGAATAATTGTTTCAAACTTGAACAGAAAATAACCCTGGAGGAATTTATAAAAATGATTCTGACACCATGATCAATCCAGGGTGTTTATGGTTGCAGTGTTTAAAGACTTTAGTGGAAGCTGAGTGTGGGGGTGCATGCCTGTGATCCCAGCACTTGGGAGGCTGTAGCAGGATGATCTCCACAAGTTTGAGGCCAGCCTGGGCTACATGGTGAGCTCAGGCCAGCCTGAATTATATAGCAAGACCCTGTCTCAAAAAAACAGAACAATACAAACAAGGCTTCAGTGAAAAACTAGGGTCTTTATTTTTAGTTCATTATTTTAGAATTTTAAAACAATTATGGAGTTTCATGTGTTTCTTTTAGGCCAGCATCTCCCTGTAGTAAACACGAGTGACAGGAACATGCATTCTCAAGACCGCTGGAAGGCTTTGCTGCTTGGTAACAGAACGACAAAGTACTCAATAAAATCTTAAAGGATCCAATCTTTATTATTTAGAATACAAATTATTACTCAAGGATTACTTAAGGATATTACCACTGGTTCAAAAAAATACCATGTTCATCTCAGTCCAACACCTATTTCTTATTTATTTATTTATTTATTTATTTATTTATTTTGGTAACGGGGATCAAACTCACAACCTCATGTCTGCCAGGCAGGTGCTTACACCACTGAGCTAAATCCCAGGCCCTATTTTTTGAGACAGGGTCTCACTATGCAGTTCAGGCTGGCCTTGAACTCACTTTGTAGCCCAGACTGGTCTTGAACTCACAACGATCCTTCTGCCTCAGCCTCCCAAGTGCTGTGATTAAAGGCATGCGCCTATTCTAATTTATAAAATAGTAACTTAGTGAGATAATAGGAAAGGAAGAGTTTGAGCTTAAGAAAAGTAAAGTGTTAAGAATGTAGTCTTACTGTTGGAAACGAGGCAAGGATTCTGTTACTTGACTGTTTTACACGTTGAAGACCCTGACCAGTGCAACCAGATTAACAGCAAAGTAGGCATCATCGAGTTCAGGGGCAGAAGGCAGAGCTGTTCAGGATGTGACCGTGCAGAGCGCCCAGAAGACTCACCCGGAAGCCTGATTGGAGCCTGGCAGAGGTGCGGAGGGGAAGTGGGCGTCCCGTGTGCGCTGGGGTGGCCCGGAATGTGGGGGCCCCTGAACTGTCACTGTTAGGAAGCGCCCCAGAGCAGCGTGCGTGCTCCTGCGAACCAGCTCTGAAGCGGTTCTGAAGACCTGAACACGCAAATGGCGCTGCGTCCCTGGACTGGGAAACTCAGAGCGTGGGCTGGGACTCCTCCCTGGCTATCAGTCACAGTCTCACCACCAACCCTGGAAGGGCTTTCTGTGGAAAAGAACAAATAGGCCGTGAAAGTTTATCAGGAGGAGACGACGTTCAGGACAATAAAACTTCTAAGGAGAGAAGAACTGAGCAAAGATCGTGCCCTCAAGGCGTAATTATCAGTATTGACGTTAGGGAAGTATGTTATTCCTACAGACACTGACAAAGTCGTGGAGTGGGAAAATCTGAAAATACTCTTAAGTGCCTTATGCTTTGATAGTGAAAACATTTTAAAAGATTAAAGAGAGGTGTACAGTTGACTTAATGAAATTTTGTCTTTGCACCTAAGTCATGCAGGCACACTTGTTTCTTTCTGCTTTGCTGGGGATGGGTCGCTTTTTGGGGGGTTCAGGTCAGAAGTACTAAGTGCTCAGTTAGATCAGGCACAGCTCTGGCTATTAGGCTCCATTAAAAATGGGAAAGTAACTTCTTTTCTTTTTTTTTAAGGTTCCTTGTTTGCTGCTTTGGGTATACGTAATAAGCAGGGATCCTGGTCAGGTCATTTAAGCAAAGGGGATTACAGTATTTGGAAGCAGGCTTTTGGGTAGGTTAAATCACACTGTAGATAAGCTACTGGGTCACAGAATTTTGGGAACAAAAGTGGATGTTCCTCAAACATGGTGGCAAACAGGTCGATTTGGGTTAGGAGAGGTTGCAAATATCTAGCTGTTCAGAACTATTTGTAACTATCTCTCGCACGTTTGTGCTGGTCCCCTTTCTGGGACCTTCATTTTTGTAGTGATACAGTTTGCCATCTTAGATAGGACTACCCTATTTTAAAATCTGTGATGGATTATTTGGAAATACTTTATTTAAAATGTTGGCCTTTCCGTCTTCTCGAACTGGATTAAATACCAATTTTAATATGTGTTTAAGGTTAATTTAGAAATTTAAAGAAATAATAATAGGAATTTGAGATGGATTGAAATTTCCCGATACTTAAAGCTACTTTTAGTTGAATTTTAATTAGTGTTGGTTATTTTTCTGTGTATTTTATCAGAAGCTATACATATTTATATTTTCATGTTTTTGCTTTGGAAGGTATTTTTGGAATTTGTATACTTAAAACAGCTTAAAAACCCTAGTATTATAATGTTTTCTTGAATTTCACTAGGGCTTTTTTGATTACAGCTCCCTTTGACCTTTGGACTTGATAGTAGTAGTTAACATTTTTAGGAATCTAGATCCCTTTGACAACTTATAAAAATTCTGTGGTTTCTCTGTCTTCAGGGAAGTATGTGCTTCTCCCTGTCTGCCCGCATGTGTGTTTGGTCCCTGCCTGTGTTCACACCTGCACATCTGTGGCTGCCCCATCTCCCTTGTGGTGTGTTGACGGGTTTTCCCCCCGGGTTAGTTACAGCGTGGCCAGCTGGTGACTTTCCTGGTAGTGTCCTCTACCCAAGGGCTACTTCTCTGCTGATCTAAGGAAGTGTGTGGCCCCTGTCCTTTGTATCGCACCTTGTAACTGTGCCTTCTCTCCTCACTCATAGCACTCTGGGGAAAACGTGTGGGCTGGAGAGCCATTTGTCCCTTGCAGAGATAAAGGTGACAAGAGCCTTTAACAACAAATAGATTGGTTCTTTTGAGGGTTCCCCTCATTCCCCTGCACCAAAAATTTAAAAAGCTATATTGAGTGTTTAATTTTAGCTAACACATTGCAGATCTTTCCACCGGTAATGGAGTTGTGCACTTGGTTGAGTGGAGGAAGCTGTTTCCTAAGTCCTTAATAAATTCTGACTTCACAGGGTTCTGTGTGGGCGTTGTGCAGTGTGGGCCGAGTGGCCTGACCTGGTGCTACGTTCTTTCCCGCAGGGAGAGTGAAGCTGCTGCTGAAGGAGCTCTGGCTCTGTGTGAACTCGGCCCACAGACCGCCCGGCGGCGGCGGCGGCGGCAGCGGCGGCAGCGGCAGCGGCGGCAGCAGATGTGTCCCAGGTGAGGAGGACGCGCTTCGTCCCTGTCTGCCTTTGTCTTTAATGTCTCTGGAGTCTGAGGACATGAACTGTGTGTACATCTGATTATACAAAGGCACTTCTCCTTCGTTGTGACTTCACATCTTAGTAAACACTTTTAGCTTTTACTATTTCAATACAGCGTTTATCAGTACATTCAAAGAAGCCAGAAGGACAAAAAATTGAGACCTGTCTAGCAGGTATACATGGAAGAGTGAAGGTTGTACTTTTTAAACAATCCTTGCATGAGTGTGGTTACCTAGGAGGATTTTGACTGACTTCTCACTAGTTCACTTGGTCAGATGACTTCACTTGCAGTTCGATGTTACAGAGATTTTCAGCTATGTTGGCATTTGTAGAGTGTTCAGGATGTTAGATTTGGAAACAGGTGTCAACCACTTCTTCTAAAGGCAGGAAGGATAGCTGACTTCCACAGGACTAAAGTGCTTCTTAGTTAACTTGTTATTATCTTACTAATTTCTTGAGATGTCTGCTGTGGGCTAACATGATGACACATGCCTGTGATCCCTGCACTCTGGGAAGCTGAGGCAGGTTGCTTGCAAGTTTGGACCCAGCCTGGCCAACTTAGTAACTTAACATGACCCTGTCTTAAAAATCAAAAATGGAAAAAAAAAAAAAAAAAAACAAAGAAAGGCAGTGGGGATATAGCTCACTGTGAAGGCCCCAGGTTTAATCCCTAGTACCACAATAAGGAAATAAGCAAGCAAGTAAATAAGCAGATAAGCAAGCTAGCTGCTGGTGTGACTTTAGTGGTCCCTGGGGATCTAAATCTGTCGGAACATGAGGTATGCCTGATGACCTGATTTTCTCCCGGCTTGGGAAGTCAGGGTCCCCGTAATGGCAAGTTGCTAATTTTTACCGAGGCTGCATTCAGACTTGGGAAGAGGCGTATTTGTTGAGGTTCTTTTAAACAGATTTCTCCTGAATTCTCTTACTGGATAGTAGCGTTGACAGGAACGAGGTGGCACCTGCAGCTGCTCTCTCTCAGCCCTGCAGTCCAGAACGGATCTGCTTATTGCTTCATACACACATAGCCTGGGGATGCTTTCCTACCTGCTATACCAGTCACTAATTGTATCTCAAGCACTTTTGTGCTGTTAAAGATGTTATTAGAAGGGCTGACCTGATGTTTTTATTTAAAAACAAGCTTGTAGTGATAAATCTATGGCTTATGTTAACTTCCACAAGGTAGACTGGAGAACATGGCATCTTTGAAATCGTACTACATTATAAAAATGCATTCTTTCTTATTTTTAGCCTTTCATATGAAAATGTTACAAAACTAGAGCAGGGAATTTACTTTCCCAGATTTCTTTAGTTTAATATTTTTCATTACTGATGCTCAAAGCCAGAACATTTGGTACCATCCTCCTGTTAACTAAAGGCAGACCTCATGTGAATTTCATGGGTTTCCCACTGATTTCCTCTTTCCCTTCCTGGATCTTGTCCAGAAACCTGTGGAGCCTTTCGGAGTCATCTTTTCATCTTCTCTGACGGTTCCTCAGCGTGTCCTTACCTCTCACATCTTTGATGCATTGGGAGAGTCTTATTTATAGAAAACCTATTGTCATGGCTTGTGGGACATTTTCTCAGTTTGACCTGAGCTTGTGTTTGTGGCATGGACACTACCACATGACTTTCCTTTGCTCAGAGCACTGTAAGGATAGGTGTTTGGGTATCAAACTGTCACCCACAGAACTTAGCAGCCCCAAATGGATCTTGTCTGCTATAGGTACTTCTTTGATATTTGCCCAACTATGACTTTTGCATTTCTCTCATTCTTTTTGAAAATTTATTAGAATTCTTCTGCAAGGAAGAACTGTCTATTCTCCACGATTTTCTTGTTCATTTACTGATATATGTTGGTGTATTTGTATTTACTGATATTTCTTAGTGTATTTGCATAGTTGCTGTATTCCGTGGACTGTAACTCACTGCTGCCCTTAACTGTGGTAAAACTACTCTGTTGGGGTCACTGGGAGCTCTCTCAGAGTGGCTCCCACGCCTTTCAGACCCACTTCATCCTGTTCAGAATCCTTTGCTTTCTGGCATGGAGGCTATTTCAGTCTCAACTGTGTCTTCCCTCCCAGCCCTAAACCCCACTTCTCCAAGGAGCTGTGGATCCTCTGCAAAACACGTTTACAGCTTCCAAATGCAAATAGTGATTTGGTGGAACCCATATGTCTTTGCTGATAATCAGTACCAACTGAAGTTCACCAGGATCAAGCCCTACAAGGAATAGCTCTTTAGTTTCACGTTGCGTTATCATCCACAGTGTTCACCGAACAGTCAGACCTCTCACTTGCAATATTGTTGTAGAAACGGTCATGGGCGTTGGTGGGCTCAGACCAATTTTCAGGGAAAATAGTGTCCTTCCAGTCATATTCAGACTTACTCCTGCCCGCTCTGCTGGTCAATGGAAAGTACCACCTTCCCGCTGTGTGTGCTGCTGGGGCTGGGCTGTCTCAGCTCCCTCCATTATCCTATCCCACTTTCCATGGGAAATGCTGTCTTTTAAAAAGTCTACTTACTCAGACTGATTTCCAGCATTTGGAACTGTTAGTGTAAGGGTGCTTTTTCAAAGTTTTCTTGATATTTTAAGTATTTAATCCCTATTTTTCCTCCCAGAAAAACCTGCCAAAGAAGACACCAGATCCAGAGCATCTGGGGAAGATGACATGCCACCTCTGGCCCAAGGCAGCCCGCCCACGTCCTCTGATGTGCAGGCGTGCCTCATGACGCTGTCCAGGGAGATGCATGCTGACCTTGCTGCCTGGAGAGGTGCGGACAGAAAGCAGCTCAGTGGAGTGCACCACCATGCCAGCAGAGTCGCTTCTAATGAGGACAGGAACCCTGAGGTTTTTCTGCGGAGTCCTGATGACCAGGAAGGGACTGACTTTGCCAGCCATAGTGATTTTTTGGAGAGAGATCTTCAGGTTTTACTGGACTTCTTCAAACATCCCCCTCTTCTCTCTCCAGTGCCCTCGTCCCCTCGGATGTCCTCGCCGCACCTCGACTCCTTGCCTTCTGCGCCCACCCCCGTGAGTTTGCTCTCTGATGTGAGTTCTGCGTGAGTGTGCGGTCCTGGTCTGTCTGTGATCCTCAGAAGGTGTTAGTGGGTTCAGGCAAAACTTAACATTCTAGCCAGTTTCGTCAGGGAGTAATGCGAGATGTGAACGAGGTACGCTCATGCCCTTTGGACCATCAGTGTAATATGAGTTTTGCACTTTTCACTATAGTTGCATTTTTGTCTTTATCCCAACCCAATTGTAAGTTTTACTATAGGAAGATCATGCAAAAGCCTTTATTTTTATTGGAGGAGCCTGACATATTCAGTGAATGAAACATATACTTGGAGGCATGGGGTTTATAGTGATAGGAAAATCCCCATTACATATCCATGTCTTTGGGCCCAGTGTAGCCAGGTTCCCCACTTTGACTTGATAGATTGACGTGTTCTGCATCTGTAGAATGTTTGTAGTGGCTTCTTAGAGGAAGTTAATATTGATGAAGGGTACTTGCAGACCATTTGGCTTAAGGAACAGCTGCATGCACTGCTTCCTTCAGGGAGGGAGGGGGAGAGAGAGGTTCCAGACACCAGGCTAGGCATGGGGTGTGCAGCGGTGCGTTTAGGCTGAGCTGCTCCTGGTGATACGTAAGTGACACGTGGAAGGGTAGCGAGGTGAGTGAAGATGCAGTTAGAGTGCAGAGGAAAGCCAAGAGACAGCAGTGGTCTAAATTCAAGAGAGGAGCAGGTCCGTGTCATCAGCTGTGAGTCTTGGGTCAGTCTCCTCCCCTCACATATGGGGCGAGTGGCTGATGTCACAGGACAGCCTGTGGGAAGGGACTGAGGGCTGTGGAGGACAGGGTGGGAGGGAGAGAGCTCTGCAAGCGGGCAGCTGTGGTGTGAGGACGCCCCGGAGCCATGGCAGTACTGGGCCCAGAGACTACCTGGGCAGGAGTGTGCTGTCCAGGGCGACAGGAAAGAGGGCCATGGATCCCCAGTTGTGTTCACTAGGAGACCGGAGGTGAGTGTGGAAGTAGGACTGTGTGGAAATGGAGAGGACAGAGCCTCGGCCCTGTGTGAGGGGCGTAGTTGTCAACGGAGAGCAATGGAAGAGGGCAAGGCCTTGGTGAGGGGACACTTCTATAAGAATAGGGTAAAACAGCATTGTGCCAGGAGTTGGCACTGCCCAGTAGCATGCTAGAGCCCAGGCTCCTTTTCTCAGGTGGGGTTTGAAAAGTTCTTCAGGAAGCGGGCCCTTTTCTTGATGCGCTCCCCTGATACTGGTGGCTTGTCGAGGGGTTTTTGAGTGATGCCCTTCATCTTCCTTTCAGGAAACCTGCTTCGGAGAGTATACAGATTCCAGTGACAACGACTCCACTCATCCTAGAAATTCTGCTGACTCTGTTTCTGAAGATGATGTAACTGAATCACAAGATTATTTTGGTTTATCCAGAAAGAATAAAGCAAGGGGTGCATGGCAAGAAAAACCCAGGTCACAAGAAGCTATCCAAACTCTAAATAAGTTGACAGTGAATAAAGTGACAGCTGGCGGGCTTGCGACGTTCACCACAGTACTGAGAGAGCCTTCAGCCACATCCCCTGTAGCTTGGGAGAAGCCCTGGATGGTGCCATCCAGGTTGGAGGGGGAGGGCACAAGAGATGTTTTAGGTGAGGTCGGAAGACCAGTGGGAGTCAGAGAGAGAACTGAGTCCCTGCAGGCTGACAGGACACCTCACACACCCGGTGGGAGTCTGTGGGGCGAGAGGCTGCCCCGCAGCCTAGCGGGAGAGAAGAACGGAGCCACTGAGAAGTCTCCCCTTCACAGGAGGTCGCAGAATGACCTCATTGAGTCTGAAGGAGAATCCTTGTCATCCAGAATGATGGGATCTCACACATCAGAACTGACTGAGTGGACACAAACTGACGAAATCGCTTTGGAGGCAAAACATGTAACCAGATCTGGCCATCTCCAGAGAGTACCCAGAGAAACGACAGAGGACACAGAAGCTATGCAAGAGTCCACCTCAGAAGACTCCCCTGCCCCCGAGGATGACTGTGACAGCACAGGTGGTTCAGTGGGTCCAGCGGCCCTTGATGTTAGAGCTAGTTTTTCTTCCTTTTCTACCTCGGTACCAGGCTGTGTTTGCAGTACTCCTCAGTCTTCCGAGTCAGGGTATGTTACTGATGCAGATATTCCAACTAAAGTAATCCCTCCTGGACTGCACCGTTGGGGACAAAACTCACAAACTAAAACTCTAAGCACAGTACTGCAATCTGAGCCACCAGGACATTCTGTACCCGAAAACGACCCGGAGAGCAGCTTGCATGCTTTGAGTCCTGCATCGGGAGCACCTGATTTGATTGTTCAGAAGAGCAGGGAGACAGAATGCACAAAAATTGTAAAAGGTTTGACCAAAATATACTCTTTTCCTCTATCCGTATTCAGGAAGGCAACAAAAGATGGACATTGTGAAACTCAAGATCCAAGCATGGAGCTCACACTACAGAAGTCAGATGTGACTTCGTTACCAGATTTTCAGGCTGCCTTGATGGAGAGCAGCTCTGACTTCGTGGAAAGCACTTCGCGGCACCATGGTGATTTATTAAGGGGACGTGGTGGAGAGAGCCCGAGAGCTACCTCAGCACAGGAACGGAAGAGCAACTGTCAGTTCGACGCGGCGGCACCAACTCTGCAGAACAGAGGGTCAGCAGCCGTGCCTCGGCTTCCTGCAGAGACTGAGGGTCCTGTGGAATTCAAGGCTGCTGCTTCACTGCTGCCCAATCAGGTGTCAGTCATCACAAAGCAGGCGAGGCCCCCGCAGGCCCAGAGTGCTCACTGGGAGCACTTGACACCACACAGGAAGGAGCCAGACTTAGCCGCAGGGAACCGTGATAGCACAGGTGGGGAGACGGCGTCTGTGACAGAACTCCATGGCGAAGGGGAGGGTGCAACCACAAACATCAAGGGAGTGGCCGCCCAGAAAAGCACTGCACTGGAGACTTCCACCTCTCGGAGAAAAGGAGATTTTGGTCCTCCGAGTGGCTCTTTATCAGTGGGAAATTTGGCTTGTTCTGTGGATAGTAAGGTGTCTTTCTCTTCTGAAGTGATGCTCACCCACAGCCAGGAGGTCCTGAGGGATGCCACCACGCAGGACGAGGCTCAGACACCACGGCCCTCTCCTCCCTTCTTGGGTGAGGACCCACGCAGGAAGGGCAGTGAGCAGCTTCCGGCCGAGCTGGCTGGGTCGGGAGGCTGCCCCGTGGAAGAAGTGCCCCCTGGAGACACTGGCACACTGGGCACCGAGGCCCCGGCTCTCACCAGCGATCCCCCCAGCACATCCCAGGACACTCGGGAGCCTTCCAAGGCGGCCCCTGGAGCGCCTGGTGCCGCTTTCCTGGAACGCTCGGTCACCGCAGGCGTCACCCTTCCATCACCATCGTGCAGCAAAGCTGAGACCCAGGACCTCTCCCAGAGCGGGCTCCCGGCTGCCTCCTTCTGTTGCACGGGGATTCGGGAGGCAGGGGAGAAGGACAGCGAGGTGGAGGGGAGCGAGAGCTTGTTCAGCTGCAGCGAGAGTGAGGTGGAGGCCGACGGGCTGGGCAGGGGACCACAGGCTGCCGTGGACAACGCCCAGAAGGCTTGGGGGGACAGGGAGGCTGGGGGGGCCGAGACAGGCGCGTCCCTGGAGCTGGGCGATCTGACTTCAGCACTGCAGGAGTTCAACCTCAGCCCCTCTCCTGACATAGACAGGCTCTCCGCCTCCGGGGTCCTCATGTTTCTGGAGAGTTGTCAGTTAAGGGACTATAGCTCAGGGGACTCTGTTTCAGAATGTTCTAGCAAGGGAACCCTAAGTAAAGAAGCGGACAGAGAGTTCAAGGCAGGTGGGCTCTCAGGAGAGCGATGTGAGGAGCAGCTCTGTGAGGGGGAGGCAGCCGGGACCCCGGGAGAGTGGGCGGGAGCGGAAGACGATGAGTGTTCCCCGCAGGCGCCCCGGGCCCTGGCTCAGTGCGCCTTGGAAGTGCAGTCTGAGGTTCTCTCCAGACTTGGACACGAGCTCGCAACAGGCCACGAGGACTATAATGGCAATGAGCCTGGCAGATTACTGCTCTTAAAAATATGTAACAGCCTGACAATGGAAGATCTGAAAGAAGTTCTACCTCTTCCGGAAGTGGCCCCCCACTCCCCGGAACCGCCCCTGCCAACCGCTGCCCCAGACGTGCGAGGCAGCTGCCCCGCGAGGGTTTGCTCTCACCCTGAGCACACTGGGAGCAGCCCCGAGGCCAGTCCCCAGGCCGCCAGACCCGGCGCCCCCGAGGAGGGCCCGGCAGAACCGCCCGCCTGGGGCGCTGGCCATGCCGCAGAGGCCGGGCCCCAGCACAGTCCTGGCTGCGAGGCCGAGGGCGCCTTTCCGTGTCAGATCCCCGCAGCAGCCTCGGAAGCCATAAACACCCTGATAACCGACGCGCGGAGTCTCGTTACAGATGAGGGCGACGGCCGGGTACGCGACGGTGGTGGCGCTGCGTGCGGGGCTCGTGGAGTCGGCGCCGTTCCGCAGGCACAGCGAGGCCCGGAGGCCACTTTTGTTTCCTTGGCATCTCCAGAGACGACCCAGGAGACCAGTGCCCCCGGCCCTGCCTCGCAGGAGCCTCCGTGCGGCGACAGCGCCCTTCCGGGTGCCCCGGGCGACATCTCCGGCAGCGCCAACTTCCTAAAGAGCCGACTGCGGAACAGACCTGTGAAGCCAAGCATCTGGGTTAGTTCTCAGATATACGATCAGACATTCGAGGCTCCCAATGCCACCTCCGATCACACGTATTATAACTCGAAACTAGAACCGTCTGGGAAAAATAAGAGTCGAGCAAAGATTCCCAGCAAAGATCAGCCCAGCAAACCAGCGAAGACTACAGCGCCCGGGAGAAGCGAAGCTCGTCAGAGCGAAGTTGCCCAGCCGGGTTCAGGGGACAGAGGTAACACAAAGACTCCCCGGGGGCAGACGCAGCCCGTTCTGGCCGAAGCCGATACGCCCCCTCCAACAGACGGTGCCCTGGACACGCTCAGCAGGGCGAGGGAGGACATGGGGGTGCCCCTGCTGCCCCTGCTCACGCCCCTCATCGCCACGCCGCCGCGGACCTCGCAGCCCCTCTCGCAGCTGGCCTCCATTCCCAGCCCGTGCTCCCCAGCGGCCCCTGCGGACCTGCCGTCGCCTTCCCGCGAAGGCCCAGTGCCACCCGCGCTGTCTCCTTGGCCAGAGGACCGGGGGCTGGCCTCGCCTCCAGGGCCCTCTTCGTCTCCCTCCGCCGCCGCGGCTGGGGGCAGGATTGTTACCTCGCCTCTGCAGTTCTGCGCAGCCACCCCGAAGCACGCGCTTCCTGTGCCGGGCAGGCTGCCGCCCTGTGCGCCCGCCGCTGCCGCCGCCGTGGGCGGCCCCCCGGAGAACTCCGTGAAGATCCTGGACACCATGTACCCGGAGTTGTCCGCCCGGGCGCGCACGCTCAGCATCCTCAAGGGCAACCTCCAGCTGTCCCGAGGGTCTGCAGACGGGAAGCCCTTACCAGGGCCCGTGAGCGCGCTGATGGGGTTCAAGGCCATCACTTCCTCCTCGACAGCTTTCGTCAAAACGGGGGGCGGCTCTGGGATTGACCGTACCCGGGATAGGCCGAGAGATTCGAGGACTCAGCAGGATTCCGGGGCAAAGAGAACGTTGTCAGCTTCGACTCCGAGGGGAGCTAAGAGATTGCGCCTGGACAGCGAGTCGCCGGAACCGGAAACCACGGGGGCTGCTGCCAGACGTGGCCCCAAGAAACCCCCGGGGAACCCCCCTCAGCCCGAAGCCGAGCCCGCAGAGCAGGAAGGCAGCGCGGCCACCACCACCACCACCGGTCCAGTGTCCCAGGTCCCTGTAAAGCCAAAAGAAACGGTGGAGTCGCACGATAAAGCCATCGCTCGAGCGCTGAGGAAGATCGCCGAGTCCTCCTTCGATCTGTTACCTGTCATTCGGAGTCACGTGTATGTGGGAAATATCTCCAAAAAGCCTGTAATGAGGGACCAAGAGAAGGAGGTGGTTTATGAATTTAGCACAACAAAGAAGGTACGTGGCTGCTTTTCTCTAGGTGTGTCAGAGATTGCATATCCTCCAGGGCAGCGCCCTCTGCTGTCTGCACAACAGGCAGATGGCCCTGAGCAAAAGTTTCATTGCAAGTTCAAGAATCACCACGTAGACACCCCGGCAAATGTGCGCTGCTAGCCAGCGTAATACAATTTGAAATGTGAGACAAAATGTTTGTCCGCATTGAATGAGTTAAAATTTTAAAGAAAACATCCGTCTGTCGGTGTCTGGCAGTACATGCGCTTTGCAGTGAGTCTTAGGACAGGACTGCCCAGCAGTGAATGCCTAGGGTGAGGCAGGAGGAGGAGGGGGATCATGCAGGTTTGCACACAGCTGGTCGGGGCTGCGGAGCTCCTGTGGGCTCCTGGGGATGATTCCCCTGCCGGCACTGGGTATCCGCACATCCCTGGAGGCCTTGGGGCTACTTTGGTTGTTTTTTATTACAGTGGTACCTCAGTTCACAAAGCTCAGTGCTCTGCATGATTCTGGTTGCAAACTAAACTGGACCAGAACTAAGTGTAATTTAAGAACTAAATCAAATCTCCCCATAAGATCAACATTGAACCCAGCCATTGAAATTGATTCACTTCTTGTCCAACTCAATTTGCAACCAGAATCACAGAAAGAAGTTTATGAACTGAGGCACCACTGTACTTCTTTGAAAAGGTATTTTTTGTTTTTTTGTTCTTTCGTTTTTGAGTGAATGAGTATCAAATGGTCATTTAGTGATACTCTTCCTGAAGAAGGGAAATACTGCCCAGCGCTTTCGTATCTGAACAGTGGACAGAGTAAACCAGAGAATAGGAGCAGGGTTAGACAGGGCTCAGCACACACAGATGGTTTTGACAAAACCCAGGAATTGTTACTTCCTGAGAGGTGGGAGTGACAGCAGGCAGCTAGGTTTCCTGAGTCTTGCCCTGTGATGTCTGTGGCCTCACCACCCACAGCAAGGGGGCAGACATAGGGAGTTTCTACCCCCTGCCAGCACTGGTGTTTTACCAAGCTAAGCAAGTCGTTCCCAGTTAGCACTGTGGTCCACCTTCTGATACCGTGCAAGTTACATTTTTCTGATAGATATTAGTTGTTACTTAGGAACAAGAGTCTACTTTGCTTTTTCGTTTTTTTCCAATCCAGCATTTAGCGGAGTGCTTGCTCCACTCCATCCTCTCCGAGCTGAAGACTCAGAAGGTGTCTGTGGACCACAATTACATGCACGCCCTCTGCAGAGTGTACGTGGGTATCTGTCGGCAACTTGGAGACTTGGCAAGAGCTCGCTTGTTTTGCTACAGCCTCCTCAAGGAAGGTATGAGTAGACCAGGACATTTTTGTATTGAAAATGATACTATCGTTTTTCTTACCTAATAATTGGGACTCTGCTTTTGGGTTTACTGTGTGTATCTTTGAAAATAATTGTTGTGTTTTGTGCATGTGTTAGAGGACGTAAATAGCATACCTGGTTTTCAGTAGTATAAATGTAAATGATTAGGTAAAGTTAATCAGCATATGCATTTGTACTGGGACGTTAATACTAAGATGTTTCTCACGGCCGCATTTGATCCTGTGTTGCTGGTAGCTGACAGGAAATACAGGAAGGCTTTTAGATGACAAGCCGGACGGCCGTGCTTCGAGCTGGGAGGGGCAGCTCTGGGCGAGGTTGCAGCTCAGGAGAAGTGTTTAGGGATGCGCAGGAGTCAGACAGAGAGCTCTTCTGTGACTGTCCTTTCACTACCATTGCTTTGATCTCTACTAAGGATCAAAGCAGGACTTCGTTGCCTCAGATCGTCCATGTTCCTCAATCAGGAAATGATATACCAGTGCCACTTAATATTACACCAGGTCTAAGTGCTGCCCACAGGTAGGCGTTTACTCTTCTAGTGGGAAGGAGATAAACTCCATCCTTTCAGAATGTGCAGCCCAGTGAAAGAGAGACGGACAGACGAGGTAGCACGCAGGAAGGGATTCGCACCATGGGCACAGACAGGAGAAGGGGGACAGGAGGAACTTGGGGAGCGCGTGAGTGCCGGAGCTGGGCCTGGTGCAGGTCAGGGGAGCAGAGAGAAGCCCAGGAGGACAGTCCTATGCAGCAGGCCGTGGCCTTCGCGGGGTGCCTGCTGGTGTCAGGACTTCCAGGGACTGAAGGACCCCAGTAGCGTCACACAGACCGACAGACGCTGGTGTTAATGGTGGTGGGTGGTGGAGAGAGGCGGGGTGTGGGCTGCCCCTGTTCGTGTGGATTTCTTCTTTCCCGTCCACAGCAGGCCCATCTTCCCTGCAGGTCCCTCAGCTGTGTCAGGGCCCACTCGAGTGCTCACGCACCTCCTGAGCTGCTCTGGACCCCGTTCTCCTTTCTCTGCTTCCAGGGCACGTGGCACTCAGTGCTGTAGCTTCACTAATTTGTTTGCTGTCTCTTCCCCTTGAGTGTGCGTTCCGAGAGGGCGGGAATTTGTCTCTGGTCCCCAGTGTGTCTGCTCTCCAGAAAAATGCACTACTGGCAACCATGGACTGTATCCATTATGGGTTAATATTCTGAGGAGTCCAGAATCTTTCCTTGCCAAAATAACTTCGATTTTAATAGGTCACAGTGGGCATTGAGTTTATTCTTTGATTTACCTGTTCTTTTAAGACACATGGCAATGATAAAGTAGAACAAAATAAAAATGACGTGGTATTGAGACAAACAGGATCAAAATCTCACTGAATGGCATAGTCATTTATTGGGAAAAAACATTTTTAATAAGATTAACACATTTATTAAATGATGCAGAAATTCTATTCATAGGTACCTAACCAACCCAAGTAGACCTTTCCTCGCATAGACTGTTATACATGGATGTTTACAGCATCTTGATTCATAGTAGCTGGTAGCTAAAATCAGATGTCCATCGGCAGGTGGCTGGAAAGAACCTTGTGATCTGTTCCTCCGCATGGGGACAGGTCTAGTTAGCATGCCGGTGCCCACGGCGCATGGGTGAGTCTCAGATCTGCGTTGAGTGGGGAAGTCAGAAGGGTGAATGCGTCCTGCACCCATCCAGGAGTGCGTGCGTGACAGGAGACCCTGCCTTTGGTGACAGGAATGCGACCGGGCTTGAGGGAAGTTTGGGGTGATGGTATTCATTGTGGCCGTGGAGATTGGTTACCTGGATTGATTTGTTTGTCAAAATCCATCGATCTCTGTATTCAGAAAGAGTATATTTGATTGTATGAATAGAATAGATAAGCCAGAGTGTAGAAGGAAGTATTTATAGGGAGATTAATCAAGAATCTGTATGTTAACAAATTCTCGGGTTTTCTATCTGAAACTCATGTGAATGCATAAACATGTCCAGTAAGGACATAAGTCAACTGGTAGAATTTTGGGGCTACAGAAATTTAGACAAAGAATTTTATCCATTTTTTATGTGTTTGAGGGATTTTTCTTCTTTTCATACAGTTGTGTGTTTTAACTGTGTTTAAAATTTAGCGAAATAAAGTATGACAAAGGGGAGAAAAAGAAGAGAAGATTTTGAAATATTGGTGAGACCAGAGCCTCCTGTGGGCCCCTCGGGAGGCCGTGTGAGGCACCAGTGAAGTGAGTTTTCTTTGTTTATGGTTTTTAATTCTTCATTTGATCAGACTTACACGCTTCTTGTATTGTTTTCTTTCTTGTAGATTTTCCGGAATCTGAGAAGCTGACTCTGTTTATCGCGAACATGTGGCATGACGTGTTTGCCTCCCAGTCCGTGGTTAGTAAAGCCATGCAGCTGGTCGCCAGGCAGCGGGCCAGCGGGGAGGTGCTGAGCTGCTTGAAAGCCTTTCTCAACTGGGAGAAGGTGAGCGTTTTCCCTTGTTTCTTCCACCACTGTACTGTTTTTGTAGACCTTACCTAAATGTTATTACGTGGCTTTGTATTTAGTTTGGTTTAGTTCATACGTATTTTAGAGATATTTGTCGTCATAGTAGGTCCCTTAAAGTGTCACTCTGGCCTAAGCTTATGCATTTTTTAAGTGTTCGTGAGCCTTCCTGGGAAGAATTGTAGATTTATAGACCGCATTAATTTCTAAGAGTTTGTTTCATCTACTAACTACCGACTGATGAAATCCATTCCTATGTATATGTGAATAAAGGGCTTCGAGTTGGTGTTCTTGATCTATAGTAGGTACTTTAGTGAGAAAGTTGATACCCGTTTCTTCCTGTTAAGCTTTTTCTGAATTTACTCTGCTGTATTTTTCTTTTTGGCTGACAGAACTGTATTTGTTCTAAGTAGTTTGTTCTCGTGTGCCAAATTCACTATTCTGTCTTTTGGATTACTGATGTGTGAAAGTAGGCAGTGTGATCAAAGTACACAGTGAATGTTTAAATTTAAAAATTGCCCTTCCTCCCCCTCAGAATACATCCTTCACTTGAAACACATGTGTCTCGTTGGTGTTGCCACTTTCTGGAGTGTTTCTGGAAATCCTTTCCCGAGTGTCCTTACAGTGAGTCCCGCTGCCTGGTGCCATCTAATGGGAAGGCAAGGCCAGACCCTGGCAGTGTGTCCTCACCCCTCAGTCGTTAGGTGGGACGCTGTGCGAAGTCAGAGGGAAACATTGGGAGTCAGTTCAGGACATCAAGGCGGCCATGCACGGTACCCGAAGGAGGACTTTCAGGGCTGCTTCCGAAGGTGACGAGAGCCGCGAGAGAGGTCTGCTCAGAGTGAGGGGGATATTTTGAAAGCAATTAATGGCAATGTGTCTATAACTATAATGATTTTTAAAATCTAAATATTCACCATACTTTTCAATCACATCTCATAGTATTCGGTTTGGTGTTCTTTTATTCATAATTTTTGTCTAATAAGGATCCAACTAATAGTAAGTAGTAAAACTTAGTACTCCTTAACAGGTTGATCTTTCTTTTATTTTTCCTTTTCTTTTGATGATCATGTATTATTTTGATATTTAAAAAAAATCCTCGCCAGGGATAAACTCAGCAGCATAGTGCCTGCCTGGCAGGTGCAAGGTCCTGAGGTTATTCCTGGTACCCCAAAAAATAAATAAAATGTAAAAATCCTCGTGGTTCATGTGTGTAGTGGAAATTTAGGTAAATATTTGTTAGGCTTTTGTTTTGTTTGTAGACAGAACAGGAAACAGCTGCTGTGGCCCAGAGTCAGGTGAATTCGGGAAAGCGCGTCTGCAGTCCCCCTCAGCAGCCTGCCTCGACGCCCCGAGGGCCTCTGAAGGAGCAGGCAGGAGACAGCCCGGCTGGGGCCTGCTCAGCACAGAGCACTCGCCCCGCGTGTCTGAAGCCCTGGGTTTGATTCCCACCACAGGCTGGGGTCACATTTGAGACACGCAGCCACACACAGCCCTCGGAGGGGACAGCTCTTACCCGAAATATCTGCAACCAGGAAGTTTCAACTTAGTGTGTTTTGCTTTTAGAGGTGCTTATATAGACTGTACATGCTAAGCATCCCTAAACTGCGGAGTCCAAACTTTTCTAAATTGAAAACTTTGAGCATCACATACTCAGGCTTCAGGGTCTCAGACTGGAGGTGTTGGAGTCACCCTGCAATGGGGGAAGTGCTCCTCCCTGCCCCGGGTCTCCGCGGTGGCCTGATACAGTGTGCAGACGGCCTCTGCATGCACAAAGGACTACTTGGCTTAGCCCACTGCACAGGCGCGTGTCCAGGCGCAAGTTATAAGCCTCTTCTAAAAGCTTTTAGATTCATGAATCTTGTTCTGTTTACAATCAGTTGTTGTAGAAATGTCTTCACTTTGACCAGTAGTTAATGTTATGTTAATTCTCATTTAAGAAGTTAACATCTTCTAAATGATTGGTCTTATTTATAAACTTCAATAATTTAGTTGTCTTTATTTTTAAGATAATCATAAACTTAAGATAATAGACCTCAAAAACACATTAAACTCGACCTTCAAGTCTAACTATCAAAAACTTTCTATCACGTAAGCAGTGTTTGAATGTAAAAATCTAATTGAGGATGTGGAACATAAGTTGTATTAAATATTTAGACATTGTTCACATTCCCTAAACATTTGTAATTAAGTGTCATAATTCTAATATGAAATACTATAATCTGTAATTATAACTTAAACAGCAAATTCTGAGCGCGTCTTCATAGCATAAGTAAAATATGTGTACGGTAATACCTTGGTTCAAGAACGCTTCCATTCGTGAGCTCACGTTAGGCTGACAAACACAACCACAGTCACCTTCCCTGCTCGAACACAGCCGAATGTGGCCATCTTCCCCAGAATCATGGAACAAATTAAGCTCGTGAACTGAGATGCCACTGTACGTTATTACATGTTCACAGACGCTGTAATATAGATCCATGTATCTAATACAAAGAATGAACAACTGAAGTATGGATTAGCTTCTCCTCATGTCTAAATGTATTTCTGCATCTTCTCAGTGTGCAGTTACTGACTTCCCTGAGGGGAGGATATTTGCCTTTTTGGTTGAGTTTGGCTTGTCAGTTAGATATTTCTGGACTACGATTTGGTTATGGGTTATAAGGTAGCTAGAAAGCTTTGAGAATCTATCGGGTTACTTATGCACAAGCTACAGATTAACACGTTGAAGCCTTCAAACAGTAAAACCAATTTCCAAGCCCAGGCTTTGTCCTGTGTTGAGGATGTAAATCTGTTACATATGTGTTACTTTTACACTGGGGTTCACCCACAGTGCTGGTGGAAATGAGAGACAGCACAAGCAGTTTAGAAAGTAGGGGATTCTTGTAAAGTTAGCTGTTTTATCAAAGGATCCAGCAGTTCTACTCCTAGATGTTTATTCAAGATAAGTTTACATGTCAAGACTTGTACATAAGCATTTATAGAAACATTCATAATAGCAGAAAACTGGCAGTAAGCCAGATGTCTGTCACCAGGCGAGGTGATTGTCCAATCATTTTACACCCCATGATAGTTTACTGCAGCAGAAAAAAGAATACTTAAACCAGTGCGTGCACCGGTGTGGATAAGTAGCCAAGATGAATACACACAAATGTAAGAGAAGCTGGACGTAGTTGTCCAGGAATGGCGGATTCAATTTTATGAGTTTCTGGAAAAGGTAGACTGATTTCCAGTGTCAGAAAGATTTACAGGATTTAAAGAAGCTTTTAAAGGCTTAATTTTTTTTATTGTAACTATATTTGTCTGATTTAATACAGATTTACCTTCCTATGTGGATGACAGCTAAGCCCTTCTGTCCTGTAGTGGATTCAGCATCCTGCTTGTAGCTTTTTACCTGTCCTGTCGACTACTGTGCTGTAATCATTTTATCATAAATAGTATGACTGGGAGAAACACAGTTTCTCACTCAAATGTAGCCATTTCAGAAAGTTATTTTGCAAGGTTGAAGGCTAACTCATCTGATGCTTACTGTAATCTCTCTCTGTGGTTTTTTTTTTTTTTTTTGTACTGAGGATTGAACTCATGACCTTGGGCTTACCAGACAGGTACTGTTCCACTGAGCTATATCCCCAGCCTACTTACTGTAATCGTTGAGATTATTTATGTAAGATGTACTAGGTTTGCAACTCTGAATTGTATTTTTTAAATGTGTTTATTGTTTCATTCCCTAGAATGCTCCTGTAGATGTTGGCATCGTGGTTTCTAAGCTGCTTTTGACCATACAGTTATGTCCAAAAACAGAATTCCAGTCCAGTGAGAAATTCGGGGAAGACCTGAGTGATAACACTTGGGAGTACATCTTCGCCATCGATCTGCTCTGCTCCCATCAGAAGTGGGTTTGGACACATGATAACATCATAAGGTTGGCTATTTTGCTGACTCCAAGATGAGCTATTTTATTTTAATTGTAAGATTGTGGATGTTGAATTATGGTTTGAATCATTTTTATTGTTGTTTAATAAAGGCAGATGGAACGTTTTTATTTTGATTAGAGTTAAGGTACCTGTGTTGCTGTCATTTTGCTTTGCTTGAGTTTCTGTAGTGTCTCTTGCGACTTTCACTGTACTCTGTTACTACTGCTTCCCAGTAGAAATGGGCCGCAGGGAGGGCTCCCTGGCATAGCCTCAGCATCAACAAGTACATGTTGAACAGACTGTAGTCTTTATCTTAAAATGCAAGGACTCGGAAAATCCAGAGGAACGGAAGTACTCAGAATTACAGGAGAGCAGCTGCTCACAGAGAGGGGCCCAGCCTGGTGCTCCGGGCGTGCACTGCGCCCGCCGAGGCAGCTTTCCTCAGCGCCCCGTCCTGGCCCTGCCGCGGCCGTCACACGGACACTTCCCATAGGCCTTTGTTTTCCCACGGAGCCGTAGCTGAAGAGGGCTGGCCTCGGGGCTTATTGGAAACATTCACCAAAGGGTTGATGCCCCATGCTCTCGTTTCTGTGGGGATGACCTTTGCAAGGACTGTCTGCACAAGGATGTTCTTGCCCGCCTCTCTGCCCCAGCACTAGACGTCTGCACGTCACATCGCAGGGACTGAGTTGTAATCCACCTATAGAGTGGGATTTAGCCACATTAAAATGCATAACTATAAATAGATCTTCACGTGTCGACACGGAAAAGCATTTCCTAGTTACTGAGAAAGGCATCAGTGCCTGTGTGAAGATGGACAGCTTATGTGGCTGCCTCTCACCCACTCCGCACAGGAGTCCAGGAGGCAGGCCCCTCCTGTGCCTCACTGACCGGGGGCCAGAGCTAGGAGCTGTCAGCGCGCTCCGCCCACTGTCCTCCCACTAGAGCTGAGGACCTCACAGACCGTCAGGTGTGTGCCTGAAGAACTGCAGAGCCTGCCTCTCCCTCAGCTGCCAGCCGCTGCACCGTGTTGTTTGCATACCTGAAGAGGAAGGTGTGCTGGAAGGAAAAGCCAGAAGGAGAGGGGTGAGGGTGTTCGGAGATGGGGTTGTTTGGAGCAGCTTTTATGGTCCACTTTTGTGTGCTCCGCTCCTTTCTAGTGATACATTATAAACACCAAGCAAGAACTGAGGACCTTTTTGTCAAAAAGAGCGAGGAGGGCGGAGCTGGCACTGCTCTCAGTGCAGGAAAAGTTTCTCTGACCCACCCGAAGCGTGCTTTGATTTGTGATGTCCCTTTCCCTTCAGCTTAGCTCTTTCTGCACACGTGGCTTTACTTCCCTGAGAACCTCCCAGTTTTCTGGGGGCTTCTGGAACTCAGGCTGCCTTTGCACCTGGGGAATCCAGACTCCACCATTTCTTCATGCTGTGGCTTTAGGATACTGTAAAAAGAGTTAGAACAAAATAAAGATTCAAGCGTGGCTGGCCATTTGTAGCCCCCTTTAAAATAAGCCATTGTGGGCACAGACATCCTGAGGAGGCAAGTTGTGAGCTCCAGTGTTGTCTGTGCTCCTTTGGGTGCACTGGTGGCTTTTGGCGCCCCTCTGTTCACTCACTGTCCACGGGCCACGTGTCGTTGGGTCAGCTGTTGTTGGAGTACTGATGCCCACATGCCTTTCATGTTATTGTTTTGTAGTAAGGAACTGTGGCCTGTAATGGATAAGTGGATAAAATACAGGAAAGGACATGCAAATGTTGCGTATACTCCCGATGTAATTATCGCGTCCATCCTGAGACTGATTGGTGAGTTGTTTTATTCTTGCTGTGATATCTTGGCGGGGGAATCAGTGCATACTAAGCGTGACGACTGCTTCTGCCGCTGGCAGAGCAGGTGCTGTGTGCTTACCCTCCTTACTCCTGCCCAGTCCTTGTACACTGCGTTGTGTCCACCTTTATTAGAGATCAACATTTGTCACTTCGGTAAACTTGCTCTTAATTGTACTCTTGCCTCTAGATACTAATATCAATACCGTGCCCATCAGAGTACGTAAATTGCTAGGAATAGTCTCATTTGGTATTTAAAATCAGGATATCTTCCCACATCTCATCCAGATTTTCATACTTCCGCAATTAAAATCACTGTTCAAAAAAACTTTGAATGAGCTGGATGTGGTGGTGCATGCCTACAGTGCCAGCACTCAGAAGGCTGAGGCAGGAGGATTACTACAAGTTGAGGCCAGCCTGGGCTACACAGTGAGTTCATGGTGGTTCAACTACCATAGCAAGACCCTGTCTCCAAAAACAGAAATAAAAAAGAGCTGGGATGTAACTCATTGCAGAGGCCCTGGGTTCAATACCTAGTACTCAAACAAGCAAACAACAACAACAAAAATCCACAAAATATACTTTGAGTGAGTCATATATTTTCAGATCTAAAGAGGACCTCAGTGGTGTACAATAAAAAGAGTAGTTTTGGTTTTTTTGGTTTTTTTTTTTTTTTCAGATGGGTGGCCTGCTTCATGGTCCAGGTGAAAAATAATGTTACTTGCAGTATGAAATCTTAAGCCTTTTCAGTGAGCTCTTCATACTGTTTTATTAAAGTCCACTGGTCTAGCTTCCATGGGGAGGGTTCCATTTGTCTACTGATGAATCTTTAACCTGAACTGTTTACTTGAAAATAAATGATCCATATGCATCTTCAGATACCAGCCATCCGAGAGAACCCACGCTTCACCCTACTGGTCTCTTCTCGGGGCGCCTCCTAGTGGAGAGCTGTCAAGCTCAGGGCAGCCGGTGGAAGTTGCCCTAAAGTTCTGATTTTGCTTAAAGGCTCAAATGTGGCCTTCGCCTGCAGTGGTAATTTTCCCGAAGTCACAGGCTCACATTGTTCCCTGCTGAGAACGTGTCTCCATTGTCCAGATATCGGGTTGTGGCACTCTCGGCCCATGTACGCCTGCGTGATTTTCCTCACGGAGGCCGTGTGCTGGGCTGTGCGGGGAGGGTTGCCAGGGCTTCTGAGCCGACTGTGGAAAGTCCCTAGTTGTGTGCCCCAGGGCCAGGACTCAGGAGGGCGCCTCTGACTGCTTCTCACGCCGTGCTCAGGTGACAGGGTCTCCGAGCTGCATGCAGCGGGTGCTGAAGAATGGCCTCAGTGTGC
Organism: Dasyprocta punctata; assembly: GCA_004363535.1. Classification (NCBI taxonomy): domain Eukaryota; kingdom Metazoa; phylum Chordata; class Mammalia; order Rodentia; family Dasyproctidae; genus Dasyprocta; species Dasyprocta punctata. The sequence continues at coordinate 17,400 of RJWM01002292.1, read as the reverse complement.
GAGGCCACCGCCTGGCTGCTGTGCGGCTGCAGCATGGTATCGGCAGTGCCTTCCGCCCCGTCCCCATCTCGGTGGCTGGGGCCTGGCGCTGGGGCTGCTGTGACAGCACCTTCCCGGGAGCATTTTGATGGGAGTGGTCTTTGTTTGCTCTGGCGTGTTCCGGCAGGAGCGTTTCCCGGCTGGCCTGCTGAGGAAGCCCATCGAGGTGTCTGTGTGTGAGTACAAGAGGAGACCGTGAGCATTTGAATCAGTGCCGGAAGGCAGACTGCTTTTTAAGTCTCGATGTTTCACGTGTAACCTGCTTTCACATAATAGGTGTCCACTTCAATTTGAGGATATTAAGGTTTAATGTTATAAGAAGGAAAACACAAATTTAAAATTTTTATGAAAAGTTAATCAACATTTCATGGACATGTGTTCACACTTTGTTTTGTTTCCTCTAGGTCGCCTGGGCCAGTTGGGTTTAAAGGAAGGATTTCCGACGACTGTGAAAAACATCAGCTCGGTTATTGGAATGTTCATACAGCACGCTCGGGATGAAGGTAACGGCCTCGCTTGCTGGATTGCTTTCACTTACTGTTTCACCTGTGCTGACGTCTTTCTGAGCTGCTCAGTCCTGTGCTCCTCCCCGCTAGTACACAGGGCACGTGGCGGGCGTACGTGTGTGTGTGTGTGTGGGTGTGTGTGTGGGGTCTGGTTGCTCACGTGGTCTGCTTACTCACGTGATCAGCCCTGGTGGGCAGTGCTTCTCTAAGGAGCAGGGAACTCTCCTGCCCCCGCCGCCGGCCCTTGGCCCCAGACACTTTCTCTGTGCTGTGGACTTAGCCTGGACTCCCCACGGGGCCTTCTGCTAGAGCTGTGTCCTGCCTGGCCCGGCTCGCAGGAAGGCAGCGCTGCCTGGCAGGATACCCAGCACTCCAGCGTGCGTTAGTCGGGATGGGGTGGGGGAGCTGGAAGGGAGCCTTAGGAGCGGGTCTGCATGGGGAGTTTCTGTCATCATGAGTGCCCTGCATAGCGTCTGATCGTAAGTCTTACGCTCTTGTGGAAAAGCTTAGCTCAGAGGAACGCTTAATGATGACTCCAGATTCTATTTTGAGTATCTGCATGCAGGAATAACATAGTTTATAGCTCCTTGTGAGAAACTGCATGGCACCCGAGATGATCTTAACTTTGTTGGGCTCTGTCTTCAGCTTGCAGGGAGAGGCTTGCTGTGCTGAGCTCACCAAGAGCAACGCTGGCTTGGTTACTTTTCCCTGGTTGCTGGGAGAAAACAGCCAACACCCAAAATGAAGGAAAGAAAGGTTTATTTAGTTCACTGTTTGTGCAGGTTTCAGTCCATAATCAGCTGGTTCCAAGGCAGGGTGGCATGGCACAGGGCAACACTTCAAGGCAGCAGCCAGAGCAAAAAGGGGGAAAACAAGCCTCTTCTCCTCCCTCATAGTGTGTGCACGCCACCCCCACTCCCTAGGGCAGGTGTAGCACTCACAAAATCTCTGTGCCCTCCTCTTGCATAGGATGAGGATGTTTACAAAGTAAGAACCCTGGCTCCCTGCTGAGTCTCTCAGTTAAACGTCTAAACTTCTCAAGTTGACACAGTGTACCAGCCAGAACAAAAGGGAGGGTTCTTTCCTTCTGTGGTGGCCCTTCTGGACTCAGGGTCACTGCCTCAGTCGTGCCCTTGCTCCTCTGTGGAGATAGCATCTTTCCCAGTCCAGACCCGAGTGTCAAGATGTGAGAGGGCCCGACATGTGCAGGCTCACTGTGCCGCAGCACAGGCAGGACCCTGTGAGGGGGAGGAGCCCCGCCGGAGCAGCTGTGGGTTCAGGACCGCAGCGCACTGCCCAGTGTGGCATGGGATGTCCTGCACTGAAGCCCAGGGGAGAGTGGTCACCAGGTGCAGAGTGAGGAAGGGCCTTCCGGCCCTGTTGGTCCAGGTCTGTGTTGCTGCAGGCAGAGCTCTCCGAACCAGGCCACATGTCTGTGCTTACTGCCAGGTTTGGGGTTTTTTGCCACTTGCAGTCCTCTTACTGTTGAAAATAAGAGATTCTCCCCAGTCTTGTCCTTCCGCAGTCATCCTCTGCCTTGTTCTCCATTTCATCCTCTAAGCTTGCAGACTAGGGGAGCAGTGCAAGCATGTCAGCCCCGCTGATGTGTTTAGCACTAACGGGAATGTGTGGGCTTTCAGGTTGGGTGGTTAAATGCAGGTGGAGCTGCCCTGCCCCAGCAATCCACACTGAAGTACTCTCAAATCGGAGCTTTTTTCAGCACTGACATAATCCCAGAGTGGAAATTTTCATACCGTGAAACTGTTTCATGGACAAAATGATTAAAAATGTGTAAAATAGCCTTCAGTTTATTTGGATAAGTGTGCGTGTGCATTTTGTGTTTAGAGCTGAGTCCCATTCCCAGGATACCTCATGTATGTGCAAGTATTCCAGAACCCGAAAGAAAGCTGAAACCCTCAGGTCCCATGCATGGACAAGGGGCGTTCATCAGTACAGCTTTGCCTTGTTGGCAGTGCAGCACTCACAGCAAACCAAAGCGTGGTTAATAGTAAATTAAATTTTAATTTTAATTAAGTCATAAATGAACACCTCCTAAAGGAGAACTGTAATAATGCAGCGTAATTGTCCTGCCTGGAGTCACACACCACGGTCTGAGATGTCACAGTGCGGCACAAGGATCGGATGCCACTTTGTCTTGTTCCGTTGGGGTTCTGCCCGAGGTCCATCTCCAGCTCTCCTCACATTCCGCTGCCTGTCATGGTGCTGTGCGCTCTTGGCCCTCACTGTGGGACAGTGATGCGTCCAGAGCTGCCTGGGCAGAGGCCCTGAGGCCCCATCCTGACTCCAGGAGCTCCAGAGAGTGACGGTCCGCTTTTTTCCCTTCCCACTGTAAACGGGTCTTAAATGCTTTATTTTTATTGTGGAATTTTTCTTTTACTTTTAATTTTCGCTTCTGACCGAAAGTGTTCTGTGTGTGAATTATATTGCTATAAATTATAACGTTAACACTTTGAATAAAAGGTGTTCTCCTGTGTTACCGTCGACTGGAATTTCTTCTCAGATATCCCGTGGGGCGTCCAGCTGGCGGCCGTGTACGCGCTGTGTGACCTGAGCCCCAGCAACCCGGAGGAGATCCTGAAGATCCTGGAGGCCTGGCGGAGGGAGACCTCCCACTGCGTCCCCGCTGCCATCGTCAGCTGCCTGGAGGAGGTCGGGGCCCTGAGGGCTGCGGACCCCAGGTGAGCGGCGCCACTGCTGCGAGACAAGTGCCTTGACACGTGCTGACGCCAGTGGGCCGGCCGCCGGCTCCGGAGCGCTCTCCTCGCCGCGTCCCGGGCCCGAGGTGGAGGAGCAGGCGGCGCACAGTTGCGCTTCTCCATGCCATTGCGTTTCACTCTGGCTGTTGTGATCATGTGACATGCGATGTATTATTGTGTCTTGGATGAAAACTTGAACTTAGCCCTTTTTTGCTGCAGAAAGTGTCCTTTTAGTGGCTTTTTAAAACTGAGTGGCATTTTATAATGAACTTAACAATATGAAAACCTGATTTGGTTTCTGAGCTGTTTTTAGGCGTTATGCTCAAATGAGTGTCTAGGAAAAACCAAATTGGCTACAAAGAGAACTGGGCAGAGTCTTCCACTATGTTAGTTGGAAGTGGGCTACAAAAACTTTCCTCAAGATTAGTGCATAATCTATCAGAGTAAAACACTGAGAGCCATTAGCAGAAACTCACTGAATGCTTTCTCCTCATATCACTTAAGTTCCTTAAAGTATTGAACTATCTGTCAGGAACGGAGAGCTGAGCCGCAGACGCCCTCTTGCGGACCCCGGGTCAGCAGCTTGTCTCCGAGCCGCTCGGGGAGGGTGCAGGCGGGCGCCGTGTGCCATGTACATAAGGACAGTGCTATGATGTGTCTCACATTGGATGATATTCCACTTTCGGAATTTTAGTATTTGTACATATAAATGGGTTTAATAACTCCCCGTGATTCTGATTTGTCTTATATTCATCATTTCTTAAACTCTCATATGTGTTTTTATAATAAAAAATAAAAGTAAGCCATGCACACTGTTGTGTTGAGAAAAGCCTGACCCTTGGCATTATTCTTTACCAAGACAGAGGAACACTGTCTCCTTTGAGCCTGAGGCTCCTCATGACACTGCCAGCATAGAGTTAGACCCAAGAGGGTCCTCACTGCTGGATTTGGTGTTTAATTGGAATTACTCGCCTTAAAAATGACCCTTGACAGCCGCTTACCTGTTCTCTTGCAAAACTGAAACTCAGGCGTGCCTGAGCGCCCTCTGCTGGTGCCCATCCAGCCGTGCGCATGCAGACTATTCAGCAAGGCAGTCCAGGGACAGTAGCATCTCTACTCTGGCTGTGGATAGAAAACCTCCCCAGAGTAATCGCCCACAAACACAGCAGTTGGGAACCTGGCCAGTGCCATGCAGAAAGCAGGTAAGTTTACGTGCAGAGGAGCAGGGTGACGCCGCCTCCACACTGTCCGAGGAGGACAAGCACCGTGAGGACCTGGATGGGGGGAGGGTGGCCCCTCGAACCCACACTCGGGAGCAGCCTTCCTCTGGGCAGGTGAAGGTGCCCCTGGGGGGAGCAGACCCATGTGCCAGGAGGAGGCTGTGCGTCCCTGAGATCCCACAAGACAAGAGCCTGCTGGCCCTGCCGCAGAGGACGGCTGAGCCTGCTGCATTCCTGAAGAGTGGAACCCAGGACTCTGGGGCATTTTAACAGAGGGGGCTGTGCATCTGTGTTTCACTGGGGCAGTTGCCAGTGAGGGGTGAGGCGGAGAGTCTCTCGGGACCTGCCCTATGGTGTTTGTGCAGACCACCAATGGTAGGTGGCTTTGCCATCTGTCTTGGCATGGAATCGATGCTGTGTCTGTGAAGTGGGGTGGGGTTGGGGAGGGAGCAAGGAAGAGCCCCGGGCTCCTGAGCTAGGTGCCTGGGCCTGGGGACAGGCAGGCGCACAGGTTTGGTGGTGCCAAGCTTGCCCTTGGCCATTGTCTTACTTTTCTCTCATTGCTGAGACAAAATACCCAGTGCCCGAAGTTAAGGAAGGAAAGGCTCGTTCAGCTCACAGTTTGTGGAGGTTTCAGTCCATAGTCTGCTGGCTCTGAGGCAGCGTGGGGTGACAGAAAGGCAGTACTTCAAGGCGGCAGAAGAGATCAAGAGCCAAAAGTGGAGGAGCAAGCCTCTTTTCCTCCTTTGTATTAGATCAAGGCTGCATGCCCTAGGGTGGGTATAGCGCTTATACCCCAACCCCAGCACTGGACAGTGAACCAGTCACACACTCTAGGTTCAGCTTCCTCTGAAAAGCCTGCCCCCATGACCACATGAGGCTTTTGGGGGACATTCAGTCATAAACCATAACATTCTGTCCCTGCCTCCCCACCAAGACTCACGCAAAAGACATTTAGTCCCATCTCCAAGAGTTGCCAAAGTCCTAACAGTTTCAGCATTGCAGGAAAGTCCAAGTCCCAAGTCTCCTCTAAGATGCAAGGCAAACTCTTAGCTGTGAGCCCCTGTACAAATGAAAAGTTAAACACTTTCAGTAGTCAATGAAACAAGACAGACATTTCTATTCCAAAACTAACAAATGAGGATACAGATGAATGGGACCAAAACAAGTCCAAAATCTAGCAGGGCAAAAATTAAGTCCTGTAGATCCATATGCAGTATCTGAGGCAATCTGTGGCACACTGAGATTCAAAGGGCTCGAATGGCTCCCCACTACAGCACTTTGGGTGGTTGTAGCTCCCAGGGCTTGTCTTGTAGGCCTGCTCCCTTCCCTCCTTGTGGGTTTCCTTAGGTGATCCACATTCCTGACTTTTCCAAACTTCTGGGGTCTCCGCTGCACCCTTGCCTTCACACAGCTTCACACTGTCCTCTGGGGCACAATGCTTGGCCACCCAGGCCTTCTGAAATCAAGGTCGAAGCCTTTTTAACCCCACAACTCCTGCATTCTGCTGCACCTAAAACCAGTACCACATGGATGATACCAAGGTGTGTTGCCAGCTGGCGCGCAGGCTTCCTTCTCTCTGACTGTAGGGGTTGAGCGTCTGGATTGCTGGGCACTCTGAATCCAGTCTGAGGAGTGAATGCTGTAGGCCACCACCATTCTGTAACATGGTGCTCTGAAGCTTTCTTCTCAGAACGAAGTCTTTCACTTGCAGTTTTTAAACTGCAAAAGGTGGAGACATACTGCTTCTTGCGAGGCCCTCAGGCCATATTTTTTCTCTTTTTTTTTATGAAAAAGAACAAGATATAGAATTTCAGAACAAAATAATAGGGGACTAATGATGCTTAATATATTGTGTATTGTTGTCATCAAAGTAGTACAAATTACAAGATATAGTAGGCTGTCTTTTATATTCTGTTCCTTCTCAGTAAGTGAGATCTCTTTAGCACTGTCTTTGCAGTCCACAGTTTTACTGGAGTCTCCCTTCTGGCCAAACTCACAACATTTTAAATCATTCTGTTGGACTCTCTGCTCTTGATTCTCAACATCAATGTGGCTAAAAGCCCCCAACAGTAGCCATGCCACAACCTCAACATTCACCTGCCTTTAAATTTCTTTTACAAGGTTAATTACTCCACTGTCCTTAATCTCAGTCACAGGCAAAGTCTCTGGGCATGAGCAAAATGCAGACAAACTTTCTGCCACACCAAAATGCACATCCTCTGGAGTCTAGCACCCAATGCAATCATTCTTCCCAGCAGAAACCTTCCTAGCCTGGTCTTTACCAGTTTTCTGGCCTTGTGAAGTCTGACTGGAATCTCCCATGCAGTACAGCTTAAGGCATTCCAGCTCTACTCTTTCAGGTGACATCTCTGAACTTTTCCAAACTCTTCCCACAAGCCATTCTCAATGGCTTTTGAACCACATGATCAGGTGTAGTCACAGCAAGAACCCCATTTCTCTATTACCAAATTCTGTCTGTCTTTTCTCTCATTGCTAAGACAAAATACCCAGTGCCCAAAGTTAAGGAACGAAAGGTTTATTTAGCTCACAGTCTGTGGTGGTTTCAGTCCATAGTCAGCTGTCTCCGGGACAGGGTGGCATGCCAGAGGGGCAACAGTTCATGGCAATGGAAGACTGCACAAGAAACAGTCAAAAGGGGAGGAGTCAGTCTTTCCCTCCCTTATGTTGTATGGAGGCTACTTGTCCTAGGGCGAGTGTAGCACTCATACTCAAATCCCAGCACTAGACAGTGAACCAGTCACAAACTGGATTCAGCTGCCTCGGAAAAGCCTGTCCCCATGACCACATGAGGCTTTGGGGGGACATCCAGACACAAACTGTAACAGCCTGAGTTTCAGGAAGCCCCTGCAGGGCCCATTCTGTGGGATGATCGGCCGGGTGGGGAAGGCGCTGGCATGTGGCAGCCACTTAGTGCTGTGTGCGCATCCACCTAGGAGAACGCACCAGCCCAGGCCCTCCCGTGACGTGCATTGCCTTGGAGCGGGTGGAGGAGAGAGGCAGGGCGGGAGGTCGTGGTGCAGAGGCTGTTGGTTGTTGCTGTGCCAGGTTCTCAGCAGCTCAGCGCCAGGCTGGGGGGGGAACAGGCACGGTCGGGTGGGGCTGACCTTGGTGCGCATTTCCCTGATGCTGGGCTTGCTGTGGCTGGCAGTGGGGGCGGGAGGGGACAGAAGGGTCTTGATGGGCGGTGACATTTGCCTGGTAGTGGACTTGTCAGGTGCCTGTAGACACGGAAGCCTTGGCGCAGGGGACGTTTCTGCTGTTCAGTCACCCCATGCTGGCTTGGGGTGCCGCACTTCTCGCTTCTGCTGCCCTGGTTTGCTTGTCAGCTTCGGCTCCACAGTGAGCAGGTGCCACGTGACCTCCTGGAGGACTAGAGTTAGAGGTGGTTCATACCCAAGAGCAACACTGTCAGAGGATTTTATCACTTGGAGCAAAAGTGAATGAACACTTGCACCTGCAGTCTCTGGGGTGTAGGCTAGGGCTGGGGTCTGCGGAGCCACACGGGTGCTGGGCAGCTCCCGGGGGTGGGCAGCAGTCATCTGTGCAGCTGACGAGCCCCACAGCACGGTGCAGACCGGCCACTCACGCAGCCCCTCTGCCTGGTATCTGGGCGGGAGGATCACGGTGCAGAACGTCCAGGGAGCTGCTGGCCTGGGGCTCGCGCCAGAACTGCCTCTGAGCCTCAGTACGCATGCGCCTGTCTGAACCCCGGCACGCATTCCAGGCACGATCAGCCAGCGCGCGGCGGGCTGTTGGCTCGCTAGCCACACAGTGTGCTTTGTCACGTTGCTTGGTTTGGTTTTTTAAATAGGATATGCCAGGCATGGTGGCGCACACCTGTCAATCCCAGCACTCAGGAGGCTAAGGCAGGAGGATCACCATGAGTTCGAGGACAGCCTGAGCTACATAGGGAGACCCTGTCTCAAAAAAATATATATGCTATGGTTTAGCGAATGTAATTGTAAAAGACCTGCAAACAGGAGGTGTACTTGGAACTGGGTTTCCAAGCGGCCATCAGAGGGCGCTGCAGACAGCAGACGAGGCCGCTCAGCTGGAGCTGCCACGCAGGTGTAGCGAGCTGGCCTCACACCTTCCACCCGCAGGGCTCTTCGGTTCCTGTTTGCCTTGCTCGTTTCAGCGCCAAGGCCCATTGGCTCCAGATTAAATGGTTGTGTGTGTGCGCGCGCATGCGTGTGTGAGGGATACACGTGAAATTAATGCTATTTGACAGAGAGTTCGGAGAAAAAAGAACTGCGGTGAGTCCCCTGCCTGCGCGGTGCGGTTCTTTTCTGGTGGTTTTAAATGAGCCTAAAGCAGAATGCTTTGATCAAAACCAAAGTGTCCAGGTGGTTACTGACAGTGTCGGTGATCGTGGGTGGCAGGGCTGCCACTTTCACGGAATTAATTAGCGTGGGAACAGCTAACTGAGCCATTTATGCACAGCGAATGTACTCATTCCTTGTCGAACAAGCCGCTGACACACTCTTGTGGAGAGCCAGGTCCACAAGGATTTGTGGTGTGCGTAGAGCTCGCAAATGAATCTAATCCACCTGTCTCATTGGACCTGCACAGGCGGCACACTGGAAATTCGGCGCAGTTTCCAGAGTCAGGTGGAGCCAATAAGCTGTGAAGAGTTTCTTTCGCTACATCCTTCTGTTTACCTGCCAATCACAGTGATATAGGAAAAACGATCTCAGACCTCCAAGTGATACAGGGGAATGAAGCGCCCAACCTACTATACGTCCCGCGCAAGTTTGTGTTCTCTAAAATCGAAGAATGAATTTTAGGAACAACAGAGGGTAAGAGCAGAATATATTTATTGAGAGAAAGAAAGCTTCTGTCTGAGGGACAGAAGGGGGCCCGAGTGGGTTGCCAAGGACTCTGTCTTTTCTAGGGACTTTTATAGAGTAAAACCATGAGGTGAGATGAGTCCAAGGCGGGAGAAATGGGAACTTGCAAGGTGGGCATAAGGTGGGACATAACTATGGTTAACCAGTAAGACTAAGTGCTCAGGTAGAATTGATTAAATCAAGGACAAATGGGGAAGCAAGTCACGTAAGGGGCTGCTTAACAGCAGTGGCTCTCCCTGTGGGAGGCTGGGATGCTGACTCCTGACTTCCTCAGGGTGATAGAGAACTATTTGGATTGTTGACCCTTAGGATATGGGTGTATTTGTTCTGCCTTTTGTGGTGAGGTCTGGCCCACAGCAGTAGGTGTCTGTCTCCCCCACAGTTGCAAAGTATCTGTGCTTCTGCACTGGCTCCTTTGAGGACCTAGCCCTGTCTGACTGCCTATAATATTTCTGTCTTAACTCAGTTGCCTGTAACAACAGCGCAGCCTGCGTGAGTGCGGAGCACACCGCAAGCTGCCTTTCCTGCCCCTCTGGATGGAATTTTAAGGAGTGCCCACTTTGTTCAGTGACGTTCCATCTTGCTATCCTGGGATATTCGTGTGAGCCAAGCTGAGCTGTCACCGTGCAGCAGTTGATGTGTTTGGCACTGTTACAGGCAACTGAGTTAGTTAAAAATATTATAGGCAGTCAGACAGGGCTAGGTCCTCCAGGGAGCCAGGGCAGAAGCCCAGATACTTTGCAACTGTGGGGGAGACAGACACCTCCTACTGTGGGCCAGGCCTCATGACAAAAGATCAAACAAATGCACCCACATCCTAAGGACTGATATTCTAAATAGTGCTCTATCACCCTGAGGAAGTCAGGAGTCAGCATCCCAACCCCCTACAGGGAGAGTTTCTGCTGTTAAGCATTTTTCGCTTACCATGTGACTCGCTTCCCCATTTGTCCTTGATTTAATCAATTTTACCTGAGCAATTAATCTTATTGGTTAACCATAGTTATGTCCCACCTTATGCCACCTTGCAAGTTCCCATTTTTCCTGCCTTGGACCCCTCTCACCTCATGGTTTTACTCTATGAAAGTCCCTTGAAATGACAGAGTCTTTGGCAACCAACTCGGGACCCCTTCTTTCTCTCCCAGACAGAAGCTTTCTTTCCCTCAATAAATATATCCTGCTCTTACCCTCTGTTGTTTCTAAAATTCATTCTTCGATTTTAGAGAACACGAACTCGTGCCAGACAAATAGTAGGTTGGGAGTTTCATTCCCCTGTATCAGCACAGTTAAGTAAGTTCAGATAATGCAGGCAAAGATAGAATGGAGAGTAAAGAGCCAGGGAGAGGTGGTACCGTTCTGTTTTATGACAGTGCACGTGTCCACTGCTTTAGTACTCTGTTTTTGTGAAGGACATTAGAACCCTGTGGGGGCTCAGTTCGGGTCGTCCCTGCGTGCTGGCTGGGGGTGGCAGCATTCACGCTGGGAGTTCAGATTTTCCTGCTGAGAGCCGGCAGGGCCCCTGGACGGTGGAGAGAGGCAGGAGGGGCCTGGTGGGCGCCTCCCAGACCAGCAGGAGGTGGGGGTGGCCACACCCATGGAATTGAGACTCTGGGGTCCTTGGGGAGCCACTGCGCTTAAGTAGCCCCAGAACCGAGGCACACCAGCCCTGCTGTGGTACCTAGCACACCTGCTCCTCCTGTCCCCAGAAGCTCATGTATTTCTGTTGTGCAGCTGGCTTCAGTTGTCCCCTGTGGATCCATTTCAGAGGAAATTTGGGGCGAACACAAGCATATCCTTCCACCATCGTGAACTGCATCCAGTTGCTAGCTCTCTTTGTTCCTGTCATTTGTCACTAGTTGCTGCTCTGAGATAACCTCATTCTGAATCCCAAGTATACAAAGCTACCAAACTCAAAAGGGACAATGAAAGACTGAAAATATGAGAGGTATGGTCAAAATATGTGGGGAATGTCTTCATTACTTTTCTCATTGCCGAGACAAAATACCCCAACACCCAAAGTTAAAGCAGGAAAGGTTTGTTTCAACTCACACTTTGCAGAGGTTTCAGTCCATAGTTGGCTGGCTCCAAGGCAGGGCAGCATGGCAGAGGGGCATCGCAGAGGAGAAACAGACCATGGCAGGGCAAGCAGCAGGCAGCGAGCGGTAAGCAGCACCGGCAAAGCAGTAGCCACCTTTCCCTTTTATCCTGTAGGCTGGTGCCAGCCAGTACTATGCTAATTCCAATCAGCAGACTAATGCGTTCCACACACCCTAATTCCAGTATCACATGCCCTAGATCCAGCCAGCTCCAAAAACCCCACCTATGATTGTATGAGGCTTAGAGGAGACATCCAGATACCAGCCATAACAGTGAATGTTATTATGATAAAAGACACACTGCCTTGAATCCCCTTCAACATGCACACCTCACCTGGAAACACACATACCCCATCATGCTTGCCACTTTCTAGAGCAGTTCTGGAAGTCCTTTTTCATGAGTGTCTTTACAAAGTGCACTCAAAAGTACGGTGAATGCTGCTGCTGGTGGCCACTGCAGGAAAATTTGTAGAACTGGGACACTGTTTCTTCATCCACCTCATTTACTGGATCTGGCACCGTGTGACTCTGGCTCCTCCCCAGTCCAAACGACCATAAAAGGTAAATGTTTTGAATCCATTCAGGACGTCAGTGCAGCCACAACAGACAACTAAGGACACTCAACCTAAAGGGCTTCCAGAACCGCTTCAGAAAGTGGCCAGAATGAGGGGGGTGAAAGAGCTGCGGACAGCACAGTTCATGCACACCTGTGTTTACACCAACACGGCTCACAAGAGCTAACTCTGGGAAGCAGCCTACATGTGGCATTTACACACTTGGAACTACTACTCTGCCACAAAGAAGCATAAACTTGGGTCATTTGTAGAAAAATTGGTACACCTGGGGACTGTAATATTGAATGAAATGAATCATATACACAAGCTTAAATATCATATGAGAAGTGAAAATTATAAATAAAAGAGTAAAATAAAAGATAACTCCTAGGAAACAAGGAGAATGATCTTTTTCAAATGCGCAGGTGACCAAGAAATGGAGGTGGGGGAAGGAGGGGAGGGCAGGGAAGGAAGGGAATGCCAAAAGAATTAGGAGGTGTTCTGCCCACGCGCCGACTCCCTGTGGTAAATGTAATCATGATGCTCTGCAAACGTGAGCTAATAAAAATAAAAATTGGGAAAAAAAAGACAAGATGAGGGTGCTCAAAGCGAGGGGATGTATTCTGAGAGGGATTAATGGCAGTATGTCTTTTACCGTAATGCATTTTTAAAGTTTAAACATTGGCGGTAGTTCTCTATCACCTCCGCAGTCAGAGCCTGCCCCTTGCAGGTCTCCTTCCTGCATGGTAATTTGTATCAGTATGTATTAATTTCGACCACTCTGTATTAATTTGGGTCAGTATGTATTAATTTGTATTAGTATGTATTTATTTTGATCCTTTCGCTGGCAGTGCAACACTCACTGCTCTCCAATCTGCAGAGTCGCATGTAGGCAGCAGGTAAGCGCCTTCCGCCTCTTGCCTTGGCCCCGCTCAGCAGGGGAAGGGCTGGTCCCCCATCTCTGCTTCTTCCTGGCCAGTGCAGAGCTGGCTGCCTGCCTGCGAGGCTTCCCCGGGGGGTGCAGGGCCGGGCCCCTCAGTGGCCGAGGGGAAGCCCGCAGTTATTTGGAGCAGTCAGTAGCCCTCCCTTCAGACATGAAGTGGGCGATGCCCTGATCGAGGACCCGAGCGCCGGTGCCCAGGGCTGGGCTGTCAGGGCGGCTGCGGGTGGCAGGCAGGGTGCCGTGGGGCCAGCTGTCCACTCTGCCCCTCCCGCTTCCGCTCTGGTCTCTGGCCTGGGACCTGCTGTCATGCACGGTAAGGAAAACCCCACCTCGGCCACAGCGCGTAATCGGGAGCTCGGGTGGTTCTGATAAAGACCCAGTCACGTTCACAAATACGAGTGACCGAGTCTGACCTCCAGAACCGGGGCCCTGCGCCCTTCCTTCGCAGCAGCCCGTGTGCTCGCCCATGAGGAAGCCCCGTAGGGCCTTCAATTCGCACAGCGTCTGCGTGCCCAGCTCATGCTCGAAAGGCCAGTGCAGTCACTCTTTCCCTCGAGGAACCGGAAGCCGGATATGTGGCCCTGGGGCGCCGTCCCATCGTCTGCCACCCCTGCGGTCAGGAAGGAAACCTGCGACTTCCGGTCTAAGCAGGGTGCCCCACCAACCCCATTCTGGACTTCTAGTCGTGCGTCTGTGTCCCCCAGAGCCATCCTTTATTTGCATGTTGGAAATCTGTGTGTTAGATCTGCAGTGGAGCAGAAAATAGAATTTCAGAGCACTCCCTCCTGACCTTTCTATTTGGTATTTTCAAAGAGACTGAAACTCAACCCTCACCACATTGGTAATCATCCAGAATCATATTTGAAATGCATCTTTCTATTTGAACCCTATTTGTCTGCTGATGAGGAAATAAATTTTCTGGATTCTATACAGTCTTGTATACTAATTTCTAAATAGACACAGTGACATTGGGAATAAAAACTAAAGCAAAATGAATACAATTCCTGCTACTGAAATCTTATTTGTCATTTTTCCCTGGCTTTGTTTTTTATCTGTATATTCCTTTTAAAAATACAAAACAAACAAACAAAAAAGTGAGCAAGTCAGGCATGATGACACATGCCTGTAATTTCTTCACTTTTGGAGGCTGAGGCAGGAGGATTGCAAGTTTGAGACCAACCTGGGCAATTTAGGGATTTAGCAAGAACATGTTGTAAAGAACTAAAAATAGACGATAAAGGACCGTGGGTGGAGCTCAGCTCCAAGGCGGAGGTTCAGCACCCAGAGCCATGAACGTGACTTTCGTTTTCATTCAGACCCGCACTATGGCCGAGGGAGCGGGGAGAAAGGAGCCAGGAAGACTGAAGTCGCGGGAAGTCGGGGAGCAGGGTCGCGGCGCACCCGACCCGCAGCCGCCGTGTCCACCAGCTGGGGGCGCTCTGTGCCCCGCGGCCCCACACAAAGGCAGACCTGGGAGAGAGAAGAAGCAGAGGGCGTGTCTCAGGCCAACCCAGGGCCTCCCTGCTCCCCACCACACTCACTACCGCACCGGCCCCGGCACCGGCCCCGGGATTGAATCCAGGACTCCCCGCTGAGCTGGGCCCCAGCCCTTTGTCATGTTTGAGTCAGGAGTGGCCCCCGGCTGCCCAGGCTGGACTCGAACTCAGCGCCGGAGTAGTGGCCTGTGTCTGGGGCCGCCGCCCAGCGGAGGGCCTGTCTGCGACACCCGCACTCCTGGGACGCCCTCTTCTCTGGTGTGGCAGTGACGGAAAACAAGACACGTGAACCACAAATGTAACTTTCCTTAGTCATCCCAAACTTGTTGGTGTGGCTTGAAGACTTGTCTTCTATAAAAACTGCAGCGCCGCCGGGGTGTGGCCAGGGAGTTTGAGCTCAGGCCCGCTGGCCCCGACGCCCCGCGGTGCCCAGCAGGAGACCGAGTGTTCCCCACGGCCCGCCCGGCACCTTCCCGCAAGACTGGGGTAGAGGCAGCCTGGAGACGGCGGGAAGGTCGGGTGGGCGTCACGGCCTCGCCCGTCACCGTGGGAAGGGGCGATGCCGTTTCCCCGCCGGCCCGGCAGGGCAGGGGTGACCCATCGGGCCCGGGTCTCCCCGGAGCCGCCCGCAGACCGGATCCCTGCGTCCTCCGGGCAGCGGTGCTGGTAGGGCCGAGAGGGGTGGGCGGATGTGGAGGGCCTCGGCCTCCCCAGGACCAACCTTCCCCCACGCGGCCCTCCTCCTGCCCCAGGGCCGAGAGGGAGGAGTCGGGGTGACCCAGCCTGAGCGCCACCTCCCCGTGTTCTGGGCACCTGTCAAAACACTCAGTTCCACCCAGTGATAATTTAGAATTACAAGTGATTGTTAAGCATTTGTTTAAATCCTGAGAGCTTCTTGGCAACCTGGGTAAAGTGAGCTTGCGGGACGGCGGTCCTTCTAGACACGGCCTTGTCCACCCCCACTCCGACCTGGGTGATTACCGCAGACAATCGTTAAAATCGCTGGAGCACCCTGCTGGGGAAGCTGGGGTGGCCTTCGGGTGGGGACTTTCGCGGGAGATGGGGGGAGGTATTACCCCGTGCATGGAGTTATTAGGGTGCAGGGAGATTAGCACCCAGCTTCTTCCTCCCTAGTTTTCCACTTCGGTTGTGGTTGTTTTGTCTGAAGGAGGAGCCTCCCCTCTCCGCCTGATCCCAGCTGTGCTGTAGCCACGGCCCGAGACGTGGGCAGAGGGGACAGGACACTCGGGGACGGGACACTGGGGACGGGACACTGGGGACGGGACACTCGGGGACGGGACACTGGGGACAGGACACTCGGGGACGGGACACCGGGGACAGACCTGGGAAGCAGGCGGGCGTCCTGCTGGGCACAGACTGACAGGCCGCAGGAGACGCCGGGACTGCATCAGAAACGCGCAAGGGAGCCCTGGAGCTGCCGGAGAAGGAGGCAGTGACTCAGAGGTGAGAACGGCCGGGACGGGACCCACGGAAGCAAGAAACTTCCCGGAGGCCGAAACAAGAGCACGTGTCTGCATTAAATAATGATTATATTCCTTGCCTGGAGTTGTGCGTGCACGACACATCTTAATTTCTTTCTTCATCTCCTTTCTCCCCCCCCTTCATCTCTTGATCCCTATTTTTTTTTTGTTCTTTATATATTCTAGATATCAGCCCTCTGTCAAAGGAGTAGCTGTCAATTTTTTTTCCATCCTATAGGTTATCTCTTTACTCCGTTGGTCCTTTCCTTTTCTGTACAGAAATTCTTTACTTTGTTATGACACCATTTGCTAATCCTTGGTGTTGTTATTTCCGTAATTGGGGTTCTGTTGAGAAAGTCCTTACCTGTGTGTTCAGGAGTTTTACCAATGAAAGGTACCAGCGATTGTTTACTTCTCATACTTAGATCTTGGTTCCTCTTTTATTTCAGTTTAGTACATGGTGAGCTGTGTGGGTCTAGGGTGAATCTTCTGCGCGTGAACAGCCAGTTTTCCCAGCGCCCTTTGTCACAGACACCCTTTCCTTCAGTGTGTCGTTTTGGCCCCTCTGTCAGATTGGACGGCTGACTGTGCCTGGGGTTGTTTCTGCAGCCTCAGTTCGGATCCACTGATGCCCACGTCTGCTTTGCGCTGGGGTGAGGATTAACGTTCCGAAGGCCCCCAAATGGAGCAGGTCCTTCCCGAAGGCCCTGTTGGGATCTAGCGTGACAGTGACTGAGACAGACCAAAGGCCGAGGGTCCCCAGAGCTCAGGCCATCTCCTTCAGGACTACGGCAGCTCCTGACAGGGGAAGCTGGGGAGCTTGGAAACTGAGCAGCACTGGTCCTCGGCACCCTGAATTTTGAGCTCCTGGGGCTGGGCTTGTGGAGCAGACCTGAGATATTCCTCCTCTCCCCCAAACACCTGCACTTCCCACTGAACATTGCTGCAGGTGGGTAGGAGGTTGAGGGACGAGCCACCCCCTCCCAAGGCTCTGCAGACAAGGCAAGATCTCCCCATAGGTGTTGCACTGCCAGGGCTGCCCTGGAGGACCAAGGGAACCCTGCAGCCGTGCGAAGGACCAGTCCCTTGTGAATGGGAGTGAGGTCACCCGGGGTTTGAGAATCTGGTGATTTGGGCACCATGAAGTAACCGGGAAGCATTGCAGAACAGACAATCCTGAGCCCGTGTGCAAAGTATTTGAAGCTAGTAAATGAATTAAAACAAAACACACCTCCCCAAAGGTCAGACTCAGTTTACCTGCAGACCAAGGTTATCCAGCCCTGCCAGACAGCGGCCTGAAGCAGACGCCGTGTTCTGATACTGAGTGGTGGAGAAAGGAAACAGTGGAAGGTTAGATGTTGGGGCTACTTGAGAGGGGCTTTACAGTAACTAGAAATATCTGAAATGATCTATTGGGAAAAATGCGCAGTACATGCAAGGAGATGGTGAATTTTAGCACAGACATGAAAACCATAAA